>CM032469.1:391022-440385 GCA_019059595.1 Marasmia exigua | reverse complement strand
ATTCGTTTTTCCGAATCGCAACGTCAAAAGAAACACAAAAAGCATCTTTTTTGCTGTAGATCGATTTTGACAAATCCAATATCTCGACCCAATGAATGGCTTGACGCTGAAAATCGCTTTGCTAACGAAGTTTTATATGTTTTTCCCGTAATTCGCCGCATTAAAATACATACGGAAAAGCATCTTACTTTGCTGCTAGATCGATTATGACCAAATCCGATATCTCGACCCAATGTATTGACTTGACGCCGAAAATTCGACTTTGCTTATAAGACGTTTTAATATTGTTTCCCGAACGCCCCATAAAAATACATACGAAAAGATCTATTTTGACTGTAGATCGATTATGACCAAATCCATATTCGACCAAGGTTATGGCTTGACGCGAAAATTCCAATTTTGCTAATACGACGTTATATCGTTTTCCGAATTCGCCACGTCAAAATACACACAAAAAGTATCTTCCTTTGCTGTAGAATCGATTATGGACCAAATCCGATATCTCGACCCAAGGTATGGCTTGCGCCCCGAAAATTCAACTTGGCTTATACGATGTTTTATATGGTTCCCAAATCGCCGCGTCAAAATACATACGAAAAGCACCTTACTTGCTGTAGATCGATTATGACCAAATCCGATATTCTCGGACCAATGTATGACTTGAGCCGAAATTTGACTGTGCTTATACGACGTTTAATATGGTTTTTCGAATCGTCCCCATAAAAAAACATACGAAAATCATCTTACTTTGCTGTAGATCGATAATGACCAAATCCGATATCTCGACCCAAGGTATGGCTTGACGCTGAAAATTCTGACTTTGCTTATACGATGTTTTATATGTTTTTCCCGAATCGCCGCGATAAAAAATACATACGAAAAAGCATCTTACTTGCTGTAGATCGATTATGACCAATCCGATATCTCGACCCAGAGTATGGCTTGACGCCGAAAAATTCGACTTTGCGTATACGATGTTTTATATGGTTTCCCCATATCGCCGCGTCAAAATACTACGAAAAGCACCTTACTTTGCTGTAGATCGATTATGACCAAATTCGATATCTCGACCCAATGTATGACTTGACGCCGAAAATTCGACTTTGCTATACGACGTTTAATATTGTTTCCCGAATCGCCCCTAAAAATACATACGAAAAGCATCTTATTTTGCTGTAGATCGATTATGACCAAATCCATATCTCGACCCAAGGTATGGCTTGACGCCGAAAATTCAATTTTGCTTATAGGATGTTTTATATCGTTTCTCCGAATCGCCACGTCAAAATACACACAAAAAGTATCTTTTTTGCTGTAGATCGATTTATGAAACAAATCCGATATCTCGACCCAGGTATGACTTGACGCCGAAAATTCGACTTTGCTTATACGACGTTCTATCGTTTTTTCCGAATCGCACGACAAAATACACACAAAAAGCATCTTTTTTTGCTGTAGATCGATTATGACCAAATCCGATACCTCGACTCCAAGGTATGGCTTGACGCCGAAAATTCGACTTTGCTTATACGACGTTTAATATGTTTTTTCCCGAATCGCCCCATAAAATACATACGAAAAGCATCTTACTTTGCTGTAGATCGATATGACCAAAATCCGATATCTCGAACCAAGGTATGGCTTGACGCCGAAAATTCGACTTTGCTTATACGATGTTTAATATGGTTTTCCCGAATCGCCCGCATCAAAATACATACGAAAAGCACCTTACTTTGCTGTAGATCGATTATGACCAAATCCGATATCTCGACCCAATGTATGACTTGACGCCGAAAATTCGACTTTGCTTATACGATGTTTTATATGGTTTCCCGAATCGCCGCGTCAAAATACATACGAAAAGCATCTTACTTTTGCTGTAGATCGATTATGACCAAATCCGATATCTCGACCCAAGGTATGGACTTGACGCCGAAAATTCGACTTTGCTTATACGACGTTTAATATTGTTTTCCCGAATCGCCCCATAAAAATACATACGAAAAGCATCTTATTTTGCTGTAGATCGATTATGACCAAATCCGATATCTCGACCCAAGGTATGGCTTGACGCCGAAAATTCAACTTTTGCTTATACGATGTTTTATATCGTTTTTCCGAATCGCAACGTCCAAAATACACACAAAAATCATCTTTTTTGCTGTAGATCGATTATGACCAAATCCGATATCTCGACCCAAGGTATGGCTTGACGCCTGAAAATTCGACTTTGCTTATACGATGTTTATATCGTTTTCCCGAATCGCGCACGTAAAATACACACAAAAAGCATCTTTTTGCTGTAGATCGATTATGAACCAAATCGATACCTCGACCCAAGGTATGGCTTGACGCCGAAATCGACTTTGCTTATACGATGTTTTATATGGTTTATCCCCGAATCGCCGCGTCAAAATACATACGAAAAGCATCTTACTTTGCTGTAGATCGATTATTGACCAAATCCGATATCTCGACCCAAGTATGGCTTGACGCCGTAAATTCGGACTTGCTTATACGATGTTTATATGTTTTTCCCCGAATCGCCGCTTAAAATACATACGAAAAGCATCTTACTTTGCTGTAGATCGATTATGACCAAATCCGATATCTCGACCCAATGTATGACTTACGCCGAAATTCGACTTGCTTATACGATTTTTAATATGGTTTCCCCGAATCGCCCGTCAAAATACATACGAAAAGCTCTTATTTTGCTGTAGATCGATTATGACCAAATCCGATATCTCGACCCAAGGTATGCTTGACGCCGAAAATTCACTTTGCTTATACGATGTTTATATCGTTTTTCCCCGAATCGCCACGTCAAAATACACACAAAAAGTATCTTATTTTGCTGTAGATCGATTATGACCAAATCCGATATCTCGACCAAGGTATGACTTGACGCCGAAAATTCGACTTTGCTTATACGACGTTTTATATCGTTTTCCGATCGCAACGTCAAAATACACTACGAAAATCATCTTTTTTTGCTGTAGATCGATTATGACCAAATCCGATATTTCGACCCAAGGTATGGCTTGACGCTGAAAATCCGACTTTGCTTATACGATGTTTTATATGTTTTCCCCGAATCGCCGCGTCAAAATACATACGAAAAGCACCTTACTTTGCTGTAGATCGATTATGACCAAATCCGATATATCGACCCAAGGAATGGCTTGACGCCGAAAATTCGACTTTGCTTATACGATGTTTTATATGGTTTTCCCGAATCGCCACGTCAAAATACATACGAAAAAGCATCCTTACTTTGCTGTAGATCGATTATGACCAAATCCGATATCTCGACCCAAGGTATGACTTGACGCCGAAAATTCGACTTTGCTTATACGATGTTTTATATGGTTTCCCCGAATCGCCGCGTCAAAATACATACGAAAAGCATCTTATTTTGCTGTAGATCGATTATGACCTAAATCCTATATCTCGACCCAAGGTATGGCTTGACGCCGAAAATTCACTTTTGCTTATACGATGTTTTATATCGTTTTTCCGAATCGCCACGTCAAAATACACTACAAAAAGTCATCTTATTTTGCTGTAGATCGATTATGACCAAATCCGATATCTCGACCCAAGGTATGGCTTGACGCCGAAATTCGACTTTGCTTATACGATGTTTTATATCGTTTTTCCCGAATCGCACGTCAAAAATACACACAAAAAGCATCTTACTTTGCTGTAGATCGATTATGACCAAATCCGATATCTCGACCCAAGGTATGGCTTGACGCCGAAAATTCGACTTTGCTTATACGATGTTTTATATGTTTTCCCGAATCGCCGCGTCAAAATACATACGAAAAGCATCCTTACTTTGCTGTAGATCGATTATGACCAAATCCGATATCTCGACCCAAGGTATGGCTTGACGCCGAAAATTCGACTTTGCTTATACGACTGTTTTAATATGGTTTTCCCGAATCGCCCATAAAAATACATACGAAAAGCATCTTACTTTGCTGTAGATCGATTATGACCAAATCCGATATCTCGACCCAAGGTATGGCTTGACGCCGAAAATTCGACTTTGCTTATACGATGTTTTATATCGGTTTTCCCGAATCGCCACGTCAAAATACATACGAAAAAGCATCTTATTTTGCTGTAGATCGATTATGACCAAATCCGATATCTCGACCCAAGGTATGACTTGACGCCGAAAATTCGACTTTGCTTATACGACGTTTTATATCGTTTTTCCGAATCGCAACGTCAAAATACACTACGAAAAGCATCTTACTTTTGCTGTAGATCGATTATGACCAAATCCGATATCTCGACCCAAGGTATGGCTTGACGCTGAAAATTCGACTTTGCTTATACGATGTTTTATATGTTTTCCCGAATCGCCGCATTAAAATACATACGAAAAGCATCTTACTTTGCTGTAGATCGATTATGACCAAATCCGATATCTCGACCCAAGGTATGGCTTGACGCCGAAAATTCGACTTTGCTTATACGATGTTTTATATGGTTTTCCCGAATCGCCGCGTCAAAATACATACGAAAAGCATCTTACTTTGCTGTAGATCGATTATGACCAAATCCGATATCTCGACCCAATGTATGACTTGACGCCGAAAATTCGACTTTGCTTATACGATGTTTTATATGGTTTCCCCGAATCGCCCCATAAAAATACATACGAAAAGCATCTTATTTTGCTGTAGATCGATTATGACCAAATCCGATATCTCGACCCAAGGTATGGCTTGACGCCGAAAATTCAACTTTGCTTATACGATGTTTTATATCGTTTTTCCGAATCGCCACGTCAAAATACACACAAAAAGTATCTTTTTTTGCTGTAGATCGATTATGACCAAATCCGATATCTCGACCCAAGGTATGGCTTGACGCCGAAAATTCGACTTTGCTTATACGATGTTTTATATCGTTTTTCCGAATCGCCACGTCAAAATACACACAAAAAGCATCTTTTTTTGCTGTAGATCGATTATGACCAAATCCTATATCTCGACCCAAGGTATGGCTTGACGCCGAAAATTCGACTTTGCTTATACGACGTTTAATATTGTTTTCCCGAATCGCCGCATAAAAATACATACGAAAAGCATCTTACTTTGCTGTAGATCGATTATGACCAAATCCGATATCTCGACCCAAGGTATGGCTTGACGCCGAAAATTCGACTTTGCTTATACGACGTTTTATATGGTTTCCCCGAATCGCCGCGTCAAAATACATACGAAAAGCACCTTACTTTGCTGTAGATCGATTATGACCTAAATCCGATATCTCGACCCAAGGTATGACTTGACGCCGAAAATTCGACTTTGCTTATACGACGTTTAATATTGTTTTCCCGAATCGCCCCATAAAAATACATACGAAAAGCATCTTACTTTGCTGTAGATCGATTATGACCAAATCCGATATCTCGACCCAAGGTATGGCTTGACGCCGAAAATTCAACTTTGCTTATACGACGTTTAATATTGTTTTCCCGAATCGCCCGCATAAAAATACATACGAAAAAGCATCTTACTTTTGCTGTAGATCGATTATGACCAAATCCGATATCTCGACCCAAGGTATGCTTGACGCCGAAAATTCGACTTTGCTTATACGATGTTTTATATCGTTTTTTTCCCGAATCGCCACGTCAAAATACACACGAAAAGCATCTTATTTTGCTGTAGATCGATTATGACCAAATCCGATATCTCGACCCAAGGTATGGCTTGACGCCGAAAATCTCGACTTTGTTATACGATGTTTTATATGGTTTTCCCGAATCGCCGCATAAAAATACATACGAAAAGCATCTTACTTTGCTGTAGATCGATTATGACCAAATCCGATATCTCGACCCAAGGTATGCTTGACGCCGAAAATTCGACTTTGCTTATACGATGTTTTATATCGGTTTCCCCGAATCGCACGTCAAAATACACTACAAAAAGTCATCTTTCTTTGCTGTAGATCGATTATGACCAAATCCGATATCTCGACCCAAGGTATGCTTGACGCCGAAAATTCGACTTTGCTTATACGATGTTTTATATGGTTTCCCCGAATCGCCGCGTCAAAATACATACGAAAAGCACCTTACTTTGCTGTAGATCGATTATGACCAAATCCGATATCTCGACCCAATGTATGACTTGACGCCGAAAATTCGACTTTGCTTATACGATGTTTTATATGGTTTCCCCGAATCGCCGCGTCAAAATACATACGAAAAGCATCTTACTTTGCTGTAGATCGATTATGACCAAATCCGATATCTCGACCCAAGGTATGGCTTGACGCCGAAAATTCAACTTTGCTTATACGACGTTTTATATCGTTTTTCCGAATCGCAACGTCAAAATACACACAAAAATCATCTTTTTTGCTGTAGATCGATTATGACCAAATCCGATATCTCGACCCAAGGTATGGCTTGACGCCTGAAAATCCGACTTTGCTTATACGATGTTTTATATGTTTTTCCCGAATCGCCGCAGTCAAAATACATACGAAAAGCATCTTACTTTGCTGTAGATCGATTATGACCAAATCCGATATCTCGACCCAAGGTATGGCTTGACGCCGAAAATTCGACTTTGCTTATACGATGTTTTATATGTTTTCCCGAATCGCCCGTCAAAATACATACGAAAAGCATCCTTACTTTGCTGTAGATCGATTATGACCAAATCCGATATCTCGACCCAAGGTATGGCTTGACGCCGAAAATTCGACTTTGCTTATACGATGTTTTATATCGTTTTTCCGAATCGCAACGTCAAAATACATACGAAAAGCATCTTACTTTGCTGTAGATCGATTATGACCAAATCCGATATCTCGACCCAAGGTATGGACTTGACGCCGAAAATTCGACTTTGCTTATTCGATGTTTTATATCGTTTTTCCCGAATCGCCACGTCAAAATACACACAAAAAGCATCTTACTTTGCTGTAGATCGATTATGACCAAATCCGATATCTCGACCCAAGGTATGGCTTGACGCCGAAAATTCGACTTTGCTTATACGATGTTTTATATGGTTTCCCCGAATCGCCGCGTCAAAATACATACGAAAAGCACCTTACTTTGCTGTAGATCGATTATGACCAAATCCGATATCTCGACCCAAGGTATGGCTTGACGCCGAAAATTCGACTTTGCTTATACGACGTTTAATATTGTTTTCCCGAATCGCCCATAAAAATACATACGAAAAGCATCTTACTTTGCTGTAGATCGATTATGACCAAATCCGATATCTCGACCCAAGGTATGGCTTGACGCCGAAAATTCGACTTTGCTTATACGATGTTTTATATCGTTTTCCCGAATCGCACGTCAAAATACACACAAAAAGCATCTTTATTTTGCTGTAGATCGATTATGACCAAATCCGATATCTCGACCCAAGGTATGGCTTGACGCCGAAAATTCCGACTTTGCTTATACGATGTTTTATATGTTTTCCCGAATCGCCGCGTCAAAATACATACGAAAAGCATCTTACTTTGCTGTAGATCGATTATGACCAAATCCGATATCTCGACCCAAGGTATGGCTTGACGCCGAAAATTCGACTTTGCTTATACGACTGTTTTATATGGTTTCCCCGAATCGCCGCGTCAAAATACATACGAAAAGCATCTTACTTTGCTGTAGATCGATTATGACCAAATCCGATATCTCGACCCAAGGTATGGCTTGACGCCGAAAATTCGACTTTGCTTATACGACTGTTTATATCGTTTTCCCGAATCGCCACGTCCAAAATACACACAAAAAGCATCTATTTTTGCTGTAGATCGATTATGACCAAATCCGATATCTCGACCCAAGGTATGGCTTGACGCCGAAAATTCGACTTTGCTTATACGACTGTTTTAATATGTTTTCCCGAATCGCCCGTCAAAATACATACGAAAAGCATCTTACTTTGCTGTAGATCGATTATGACCAAATCCGATATCTCGACCCAAGGTATGGCTTGACGCCGAAAATTCGACTTTGCTTATACGACTGTTTTATATGGTTTTCCGAATCGCCCACGTCAAAATACATACGAAAAGCATCTTACTTTTGCTGTAGATCGATTATGACCAAATCCGATATCTCGACCCAAGGTATGGCTTGACGCCTGAAAATTCGACTTTGCTTATACGATGTTTATATTGTTTTTCCCGAATCGCCGCATAAAAATACATACGAAAAGCATCTTACTTTGCTGTAGATCGATTATGACCAAATCCGATATCTCGACCCAAGGTATGGCTTGACGCCGAAAATTCGACTTTGCTTATACGATGTTTTATATGGTTTCCCCGAATCGCCGCGTCAAAATACATACGAAAAGCACCTTACTTTGCTGTAGATCGATTATGACCAAATCCGATATCTCGACCCAATGTATGACTTGACGCCGAAAATTCGACTTTGCTTATACGACGTTTAATATTGTTTTCCCGAATCGCCCCATAAAAATACATACGAAAAGCATCTTATTTTGCTGTAGATCGATTATGACCAAATCCGATATCTCGACCCAAGGTATGGCTTGACGCCGAAAATTCAATTTGCTTATACGATGTTTATATCGTTTTTCCGAATCGCCACGTCAAAATACACACAAAAAGTATCTTTTTTGCTGTAGATCGATTATGACCAAATCCGATATCTCGACCCAAGGTATGACTTGACGCCGAAAATTCGACTTTGCTTATACGACGTTTTATATCGTTTTTCCGAATCGCAACGTCAAAATACACACAAAAAGCATCTTTTTTTGCTGTAGATCGATTATGACCAAATCCGATATCTCGACCCAAGGTATGGCTTGACGCTGAAAATCCGACTTTGCTTATACGATGTTTTATATGTTTTTCCCGAATCGCCGCATTAAAATACATACGAAAAGCATCTTACTTTGCTGTAGATCGATTATGACCAAATCCGATATCTCGACCCAAGGTATGGCTTGACGCCGAAAATTCGACTTTGCTTATACGATGTTTTATATGGTTTCCCCGAATCGCCGCGTCAAAATACATACGAAAAGCATCTTACTTTGCTGTAGATCGATTATGACCAAATCCGATATCTCGACCCAATGTATGACTTGACGCCGAAAATTCGACTTTGCTTATACGATGTTTTATATGGTTTCCCCGAATCGCCCCATAAAAATACATACGAAAAGCATCTTATTTTGCTGTAGATCGATTATGACCAAATCCGATATCTCGACCCAAGGTATGGCTTGACGCCGAAAATTCAACTTTGCTTATACGATGTTTATATCATTTTTCCGAATCGCCACGTCAAAATACACACAAAAAGTATCTTTTTTGCTGTAGATCGATTATGACCAAATCCGATATCTCGACCCAAGGTATGGCTTGACGCCGAAAATTCAACTTTGCTTATACGATGTTTTATATCATTTTTCCGAATCGCCACGTCAAAATACACACAAAAAGTATCTTTTTTTGCTGTAGATCGATTATGACCAAATCCGATATCTCGACCCAAGGTATGGCTTGACGCCGAAAATTCGACTTTGCTTATACGACGTTTAATATTGTTTTCCCGAATCGCCGCATAAAAATACATACGAAAAGCATCTTACTTTGCTGTAGATCGATTATGACCAAATCCGATATCTCGACCCAAGGTATGGCTTGACGCCGAAAATTCAACTTTGCTTATACGATGTTTTATATCAGTTTTCCCGAATCGCCACGTCAAAATACACACAAAAAGTATCTTTTTTGCTGTAGATCGATTATGACCAAATCCGATATCTCGACCCAAGGTATGGCTTGACGCCGAAAATTCGACTTTGCTTATACGACGTTTAATATTGTTTTCCCGAATCGCCGCATAAAAATACATACGAAAAGCATCTTACTTTGCTGTAGATCGATTATGACCAAATCCGATATCTCGACCCAAGGTATGGCTTGACGCCGAAAATTCGACTTTGCTTATACGATGTTTTATATGGTTTCCCCGAATCGCCGCGTCAAAATACATACGAAAAGCATCTTACTTTTGCTGTAGATCGATTATGACCAAATCCGATAGCTCGACCCAAGGTATGGACTTGACGCCGAAAATTCGACTTTGCTTATACGACTGTTTAATATTGTTTTCCCGAATCGCCCATAAAAATACATACGAAAAGCATCTTATTTTGCTGTAGATCGATTATGACCAAATCCGATATCTCGACCCAAGGTATGGCTTGACGCCGAAAATTCGACTTTGCTTATACGATGTTTTATATCGTTTTTCCCGAATCGCCACGTCAAAATACACACGAAAAAGCATCTTACTTTGCTGTAGATCGATTATGACCAAATCCGATATCTCGACCCAAGGTATGGCTTGACGCCGAAAATTCGACTTTGCTTATACGATGTTTTATATGGTTTTCCCGAATCGCCGCGTCAAAATACATACGAAAAGCACCTTACTTTGCTGTAGATCGATTATGACCAAATCCGATATCTCGACCCAAGGTATGACTTGACGCCGAAAATTCGACTTTGCTTATACGACGTTTTATATGTTTTTCCCGAATCGCCGTCATAAAATACATACGAAAAGCATCTTACTTTGCTGTAGATCGATTATGACCAAATCCGATATCTCGACCCAAGGTATGGCTTGACGCCGAAAATTCGACTTTGCTTATACGACGTTTTATATCGTTTTTCCCGAATCGCCCGCATAAAATACATACGAAAAGCATCTTACTTTGCTGTAGATCGATTATGACCAAATCCGATATCTCGACCCAAGGTATGGCTTGACGCCGAAAATTCGACTTTGCTTATACGATGTTTTATATGGTTTCCCCGAATCGCCGCGTCAAAATACATACGAAAAGCATCTTATTTTGCTGTAGATCGATTATGACCAAATCCGATATCTCGACCCAAGGTATGGCTTGACGCCGAAAATTCAACTTTGCTTATACGATGTTTTATATCGTTTTTCCCGAATCGCCACGTCAAAATACACACAAAAAGTATCTTTTTTTGCTGTAGATCGATTATGACCAAATCCGATATCTCGACCCAAGGTATGGCTTGACGCCGAAAATTCAACTTTGCTTATACGATGTTTTATATCGTTTTTCCCGAATCGCCACGTCAAAATACACTACGAAAAGCATCTTCTTTGCTGTAGATCGATTATGACCAAATCCGATATCTCGACCCAAGGTATGGCTTGACGCCGAAAATTCGACTTTGCTTATACGACGTTTAATATTGTTTTCCCGAATCGCCCCATAAAAATACATACGAAAAGCATCTTACTTTGCTGTAGATCGATTATGACCAAATCCGATATCTCGACCCAAGGTATGGCTTGACGCCGAAAATTCGACTTTGCTTATACGATGTTTTATATCGTTTTTCCGAATCGCCACGTCAAAATACATACGAAAAGCATCTTACTTTTGCTGTAGATCGATTATGACCAAATCCGATATCTCGACCCAAGGTATGGCTTGACGCTGAAAATTCGACTTTGCTTATACGATGTTTTATATTGTTTTCCCGAATCGCCGCATAAAAATACATACGAAAAGCATCTTACTTTGCTGTAGATCGATTATGACCAAATCCGATATCTCGACCCAAGGTATGGCTTGACGCCGAAAATTCGACTTTGCTTATACGATGTTTTATATGGTTTCCCCGAATCGCCGCGTCAAAATACATACGAAAAGCACCTTACTTTGCTGTAGATCGATTATGACCAAATCCGATATCTCGACCCAAGGTATGACTTGACGCCGAAAATTCGACTTTGCTTATACGACTGTTTATATATGTTTTCCCGAATCGCCCCGTCAAAATACATACGAAAAGCATCTTATTTTGCTGTAGATCGATTATGACCAAATCCGATATCTCGACCCAAGGTATGGCTTGACGCCGAAAATTCGACTTTGCTTATACGACTGTTTTATATCGTTTTTCCGAATCGCCACGTCAAAATACACACGAAAAGCATCTTACTTTGCTGTAGATCGATTATGACCAAATCCGATATCTCGACCCAAGGTATGGCTTGACGCCGAAAATTCGACTTTGCTTATACGACGTTTTATATGTTTTCCCGAATCGCCCGTCAAAATACATACGAAAAGCATCTTACTTTGCTGTAGATCGATTATGACCAAATCCGATATCTCGACCCAAGGTATGGCTTGACGCCGAAAATTCGACTTTGCTTATACGATGTTTTATATGTTTTCCCGAATCGCCGCATAAAAATACATACGAAAAGCATCTTACTTTGCTGTAGATCGATTATGACCAAATCCGATATCTCGACCCAAGGTATGGCTTGACGCCGAAAATTCGACTTTGCTTATACGACGTTTTATATGGTTTTCCCGAATCGCCGCGTCAAAATACATACGAAAAGCATCTTACTTTGCTGTAGATCGATTATGACCAAATCCGATATCTCGACCCAAGGTATGGCTTGACGCCGAAAATTCGACTTTGCTTATACGATGTTTTATATGTTTTCCCGAATCGCCCGTCATAAATACATACGAAAAGCATCTTACTTTGCTGTAGATCGATTATGACCAAATCCGATATCTCGACCCAAGGTATGGCTTGACGCCGAAAATTCAACTTTGCTTATACGATGTTTTATATCGTTTTTCCGAATCGCCACGTCAAAATACACACAAAAAGCATCTTTTTTGCTGTAGATCGATTATGACCAAATCCGATATCTCGACCAAGGTATGGACTTGACGCCGAAAATTCGACTTTGCTTATACGATGTTTATATGGTTTTCCCGAATCGCCGCGTCAAAATACATACGAAAAGCATCTTACTTTGCTGTAGATCGATTATGACCAAATCCGATATCTCGACCCAAGGTATGGCTTGACGCCGAAAATTCGACTTTGCTTATACGATGTTTTTAATATTGTTTTCCCGAATCGCCCCCATAAAAATATCATACGAAAAAGCATCTTATTTGCTGTAGATCGATATGACCAAATCTGATATCTGACCCAATGTATGGACTTGGACGCCGAAAATTCGACTGTGCTTATACGGATGTTTTATAATGTTTTTCCCGAATCGGCCGCATTAAAATACATACGAACAGCATCTTACTTTGCTGTAGATCGATTATGGACCAATCTGATATCTCGACCCAATGTAGACTTGACGCCGCCCGAAAATTAGACTTTGCTATACGATGTTTTATATTTTTTCCGAATCGCCGCATAAAAATACATACGAAAAGCATCTTACGTGCTGTAATGATTATGACCCAAATCCTATATCTCGACCCAAGGTATCGACTTGGACCGCCGAAAATTCCGACTTTGCGTTATACGATGTTTATATGGTTCTCCCCAAATCGCCGTCCGCGTCAAAATACATACGAAAAGAACCTTACTTTGCTGTAGATCGATTATGACCAAATCCGATATCTCGACCCAAGGTATGGCTTGACGCCGAAAATTCGACTTTGCTTATACGATGTTTTATATGTTTTTCCCGAATCGCCCGCATAAAATACATACGAAAAGCATCTTACTTTGCTGTAGATCGATTATGACCAAATCCGATATCTCGACCCAAGGTATGGCTTGACGCCGAAAATTCGACTTTGCTTATACGACGTTTTATATAGTTTTCCCGAATCGCCGCATAAAAATACATACGAAAAAGCATCTTACTTTGCTGTAGATCGATTATGACCAAATCCGATATCTCGACCCAAGGTATGGCTTGACGCCGAAAATTCGACTTTGCTTATACGATGTTTTATATGGTTTTCCCGAATCGCCACGTCAAAAATACATACGAAAAGCATCTTACTTTGCTGTAGATCGATTATGACCAAATCCGATATCTCGACCCAAGGTATGGCTTGACGCCGAAAATTCGACTTTGCTTATACGATGTTTTATATCGTTTTTCCGAATCGCCACGTCAAAATACACTACGAAAAGCTATCTTATTTTGCTGTAGATCGATTATGACCAAATCCGATATCTCGACCCAAGGTATGCTTGACGCCGAAAATTCGACTTTGCTTATACGATGTTTTATATCGTTTTCCGAATCGCAACGTCAAAATACACACAAAAAGCATCTTTTTTTGCTGTAGATCGATTATGACCAAATCCTATATCTTCGACCCAAGGTATGGCTTGACGCTGAAAATTCCGACTTTGCTTATACGACGTTTTATATGTTTTTCCCGAATCGCCGCATAAAAATACATACGAAAAGCATCTTACTTTGCTGTAGATCGATTATGACCAAATCCGATATCTCGACCCAAGGTATGGCTTGACGCCGAAAATTCGACTTTGCTTATACGATCGTTTTATATGGTTTTCCCGAATCGCCGCGTCAAAATACATACGAAAAGCACCTTTACTTTGCTGTCGAGCGATTATGACCAAATCCGATATCTCGACCCAATGTATGCTTGGGACGCCGAAATTTCGGACTTTGCTATACGATGTTTTATATGGTTTCCCCGAATCGCCCCATAAAAAATACATACGAAAAGCATCTTATTTTGCTGTAGATCGATTATGACCAAATCCGATATCTCGACCCAAGGTATGGCTTGACGCCGAAAATTCAACTTTGCTTATACGATGTTTTTATATCATTTTCCGAAATTCGCACGTCAAAATACACACAAAAAGTATCTTTTTTGCTGTAGATCGATATGACAAATCCTATATCTCGACCCAAGGTGGTATGGCTGACGCCGAAAATTCAACTTTGCTTATACGAGTTTTTTATATCATTTTTCGAATCGCCACGTCAAATAACACAAAAAGTATCTTTTTTGCTGTAGATCGATTCTGACCCAATCATTATCTCGACCAAGGTTATGGCCTTGACGCCGAAAAACAAAAAAAAAAAAAATTCGACTTTGCTTATACGATGTTTTATATGGTTTTCCGAATCGCCGACGTCAAAATACACTACAAAAAGCACCTCTACTTTGCTGTAGATCGATTATGACCTAAATCCGATATCTCGACCCAAGGTATGGCTTGACGCCGAAAATTCGACTTTGCTTATACGACTGTTTAATATGGTTTTCCCGAATCGCCGCAGTAAAAAATACATACGAAAAGCATCCTTACTTTGCTGTAGATCGATTATGACTAAATCCTATATCTCGAGCAAAGGTATGGCTTGACGCCGAAAATTTCGACTGTGCTTATACGACGTTTAATATGTTTTTCCGAATCGCCCATAAAAAATACATACGAAAAATCATCTTACTTTGCTGTAGATCGATTATGACCAAATCCGATATCTCGACCCAAGGTATGGCTTGACGCTGAAAATTCTGACTTTGCTTATACGACTGTTTTATATCGTTTTCCCGAATCGCACGTCAAAAATACATACGAAAAAGCCATCTTACTTTTGCTGTAGATCGATTATGACCAAATCCGATATCTCGACCCAAGGTATGACTTGACGCCGAAAATTCGACTTTGCTTATACGACGTTTTATATTCGTTTTTCCGAATCGCGACGTCAAAATACACACAAAAAGCATCTTCTTTTTGCTGTAGATCGATTATGACCAAATCCGATATTTCGACCCAAGGTATGGCTTGACGCTGAAAATCGACTTTGCTTATACGATGTTTTATATGTTTTTCCCGAATCGCCGCATTAAAATACATACGAAAAGCATCTTACTTTGCTGTAGATCGATTATGAACAAATCCGATATCTCGACCCAAGGTATGGCTTGACGCCGAAACTCGACTTTGCTTATACGATGTTTTATATGGTTTCCCCGAATCGCCGCGTCAAAATACATACGAAAAGCCACCTTACTTTGCTGTAGATCGATTATGACCAAATCCGATATCTCGACCCAAGGTATGGCTTGACGCCGAAAATTCAACTTTGCTTATACGATGTTTTATATCGTTTTTTCCGAATCGCAACGTCAAAATACATACAAAAAGCATCTTTTTTTGCTGTAGATCGATTATGACCAAATCCGATAGCTCGACCCAAGGTATGGACTTGACGCCGAAAATTCGACTTTGCTTATACGACATTTTATATCGTTTTTCCGAATCGCTACGTCAAAATACACACAAAAAGTATTTTTTTTTGCTGTAGACGATTATGACCAAATCCGATATCCCGACCCAAGGTATGACTTGACGCCGAAAATTCGACTTTGCTTATACGACGTTTAATATTGTTTTCCCGAATCGCCCAACAAAAATACATACGAAAAGCATCTTACTTTGCTGTAGATCGATTATGACCAAATCCGATATCTCGACCCAAGGTATGGCTTGACGCCGAAAATTCGACTTTGCTTTTACGACGTTTAATATTGTTTTCCCGAATCGCCCGAAAAGCATCTTACTTTGCTGTAGATCGATTATGACTTAATCCGATATCTCAACCCAAGGTATGACTTGACGCCGAAAATTCGACTTTGCTTATACGACGTTTAATATTGTTTTCCCGAATCGCCCCATAAAAATACATACGAAGAGCATCTTACTTTGCTGTAGATCGATTATGACCAAATTCGATATCTCGACCCAAGGTATGGCTTGACGCCGAAAATTCGACTTTGCTTATACGACGTTTAATATTGTTTTCCCGAATCGCCCAATAAAAAAACATACGAAAACCATCTTACTTTGCTGTAGATCGATTATGACCAAATCCGATATCTCGACCCAAGGTATGGCTTGACGCCGAAAATTCGACTTTGCTTATACGACGTTTAATATTGTTTTCCCGAATCGCCCCATAAAAAGACATACGAAAAGCATCTTACTTTGCTGTAGATCGATTTTGACTTAATCCGATATCTCAACCCAAGGTATGACTTGACGCCGAAAATTAGACTTTGCTTATACGACGTTTAATATTGTTTTCCCGAATCGCCCCATAAAAATACATACGAAAACCATCTTACTTTGCTGTAGATCGATTATGACCAAATCCGATATCTCGACCCAAGGTATGGCTTGACGCCGAAAATTCGACTTTGCTTATACGATGTTTTATATGTTTTTCCCGAATCGCCGCATAAAAATACATACGAAAAGCATCTTACTTTGCTGTAGATCGATTATGACCAAATCCGATATCTCGACCCAAGGTATGGCTTGACGCCGAAAATTCGACTTTGCGTATACGACGTTTTATATGGTTTCCCCGAATCGCCGCGTCAAAATACATACGAAAAAGCACCTTACTTTGCTGTAGATCGATTATGACCACATCCGATAACTCGACCCAATGTATGACTTGACGCCGAAAATTCGACTTTGCTTATACGACGTTTAATATTGTTTTCCCGAATCGCCCCATAAAAATACATACGAAAAGCATCTTATTTTGCTGTAGATCGATTATGACCAAATCCCATATCTCGACCCAAGGTATGGCTTGACGCCGAAAATTCAATTTTGCTTATAGGATGTTTTATATCGTTTTTCCGAATCGCCACGTCAAAATACACACAAAAAGTATATTTTTTTGCTGTAGATCGATTATGACCAAATCCTATATCTCGACCCAAGGTATGGCTTGACGCCGAAAATTCGACTTTGCTTATACGACGTTTAATATTGTTTTCCCGAATCGCCGCATAAAAATACATACGAAAAGCATCTTATTTTGCTGTAGATCGATTATGACCAAATCCGATATCTCGACCCAAGGTATGGCTTGACGCCGAAAATTCAACTTTGCTTATACGATGTTTTATATCATTTTTCCGAATCGCCACGTCAAAATACACACAAAAAGTATCTTTTTTTGCTGTAGATCGATTATGACCAAATCCTATATCTCGACCCAAGGTATGGCTTGACGCCGAAAATTCGACTTTGCTTATACGACGTTTAATATTGTTTTCCCGAATCGCCGCATAAAAATACATACGAAAAGCATCTTACTTTGCTGTAGATCGATTATGACTTAATCCGATATCTCGACCCAAGGTATGGCTTGACGCCGAAAATTCGACTTTGCTTATACGATGTTTTATATGGTTTCCCCGAATCGCCGCGTCAAAATACATACGAAAAGCACCTTACTTTGCTGTAGATCGATTATGACCAAATCCGATATCTCGACCCAATGTATGACTTGACGCCGAAAATTCGACTTTGCTTATACGACGTTTAATATTGTTTTCCCGAATCGCCCCATAAAAATACATACGAAAAGCATCTTATTTTGCTGTAGATCGATTATGACCAAATCCCATATCTCGACCCAAGGTATGGCTTGACGCCGAAAATTCAATTTTGCTTATACGATGTTTTATATCGTTTTTCCGAATCGCCACGTCAAAATACACACAAAAAGTATCTTTCTTTGCTGTAGATCGATTATGACCAAATCCGATATCTCGACCCAAGGTATGACTTGACGCCGAAAATTCGACTTTGCTTATACGACGTTTTATATCGTTTTTCCGAATCGCAACGTCAAAATACACACAAAAAGCATCTTTTTTTGCTGTAGATCGATTATGACCAAATCCGATATTTCGACCCAAGGTATGGCTTGACGCTGAAAATCCGACTTTGCTTATACGATGTTTTATATGTTTTTCCCGAATCGCCGCATTAAAATACATACGAAAAGCATCTTACTTTGCTGTAGATCGATTATGAACAAATCCGATATCTCGACCCAAGGTATGGCTTGACGCCGAAAACTCGACTTTGCTTATACGATGTTTTATATGGTTTCCCCGAATCGCCGCGTCAAAATACATACGAAAAGCACCTTACTTTGCTGTAGATCGATTATGACCAAATCCGATATCTCGACCCAAGGTATGGCTTGACGCCGAAAATTCAACTTTGCTTATACGATGTTTTATATCGTTTTTCCGAATCGCAACGTCAAAATACATACAAAAAGCATCTTTTTTTGCTGTAGATCGATTATGACCAAATCCGATAGCTCGACCCAAGGTATGGACTTGACGCCGAAAATTCGACTTTGCTTATACGACGTTTTATATCGTTTTTCCGAATCGCTACGTCAAAATACACACAAAAAGTATTTTTTTTGCTGTAGACGATTATGACCAAATCCGATATCCCGACCCAAGGTATGACTTGACGCCGAAAATTCGACTTTGCTTATACGACGTTTAATATTGTTTTCCCGAATCGCCCAACAAAAATACATACGAAAAGCATCTTACTTTGCTGTAGATCGATTATGACCAAATCCGATATCTCGACCCAAGGTATGGCTTGACGCCGAAAATTCGACTTTGCTTTTACGACGTTTAATATTGTTTTCCCGAATCGCCCCATAAAAATACATACGAAAAGCATCTTACTTTGCTGTAGATCGATTATGACTTAATCCGATATCTCAACCCAAGGTATGACTTGACGCCGAAAATTCGACTTTGCTTATACGACGTTTAATATTGTTTTCCCGAATCGCCCCATAAAAATACATACGAAGAGCATCTTACTTTGCTGTAGATCGATTACGACCAAATTCGATATCTCGACCCAAGGTATGGCTTGACGCCGAAAATTCGACTTTGCTTATACGACGTTTAATATTGTTTTCCCGAATCGCCCAATAAAAAAACATACGAAAACCATCTTACTTTGCTGTAGATCGATTATGACCAAATCCGATATCTCGACCCAAGGTATGGCTTGACGCCGAAAATTCGACTTTGCTTATACGACGTTTAATATTGTTTTCCCGAATCGCCCCATAAAAAGACATACGAAAAGCATCTTACTTTGCTGTAGATCGATTTTGACTTAATCCGATATCTCAACCCAAGGTATGACTTGACGCCGAAAATTAGACTTTGCTTATACGACGTTTAATATTGTTTTCCCGAATCGCCCCATAAAAATACATACGAAAACCATCTTACTTTGCTGTAGATCGATTATGACCAAATCCGATATCTCGACCCAAGGTATGGCTTGACGCCGAAAATTCGACTTTGCTTATACGATGTTTTATATGTTTTTCCCGAATCGCCGCATAAAAATACATACGAAAAGCATCTTACTTTGCTGTAGATCGATTATGACCAAATCCGATATCTCGACCCAAGGTATGGCTTGACGCCGAAAATTCGACTTTGCGTATACGACGTTTTATATGGTTTCCCCGAATCGCCGCGTCAAAATACATACGAAAAGCACCTTACTTTGCTGTAGATCGATTATGACCACATCCGATAACTCGACCCAATGTATGACTTGACGCCGAAAATTCGACTTTGCTTATACGACGTTTAATATTGTTTTCCCGAATCGCCCCATAAAAATACATACGAAAAGCATCTTATTTTGCTGTAGATCGATTATGACCAAATCCCATATCTCGACCCAAGGTATGGCTTGACGCCGAAAATTCAATTTTGCTTATAGGATGTTTTATATCGTTTTTCCGAATCGCCACGTCAAAATACACACAAAAAGTATCTTTTTTTGCTGTAGATCGATTATGACCACATCCGATAACTCGACCCAATGTATGACTTGACGCCGAAAATTCGACTTTGCTTATACGACGTTTTATATCGTTTTCCCGAATCGCCCCATAAAAATACATACGAAAAGCATCTTATTTTGCTGTAGATCGATTGTAGTGTGTGACTCACCTCGCCCTTACGTTAGGTATATAAGATATATTTAGTGCCTAATAAAGACAGTTATAACGCATCACTTGTTTCTGTTACACGTCCCCAAAGCCCATCATTGCATGGCGACCCTGCCAGTGCTGCTTTTGGCGGCGCTGCGCACGGGTACAGTATAGAAAAAGAAAGTTTTATTTGTGTGTCGGACTAATTTTAAATTATAATTGTGGAAAAAAAAGACAGTTTAAATATAAGAAGGACAGTTTAAAAAGAAAAAACCTAAATATCAATGAACAATACGGTGCGTGCGAGCTGAAGTGGTTTCCCGAGGAGAGCAGGGCGCAGGGCGCTGATGGCGCCCGAGGTCTGACGGATTGTTGCTGGCTGCCGGGCGTTGTTGGTGTCGGAGGTATGGAATTGCTGGCAGCCGGGCGAAGATGGTGACAGATGTTTGAGTGGTATTGCTGGGCGCCGGGAGAAGTTTCCTGACCATGGACTTCGCCAAGAGGAAAGGAAGGGAAAACCATGGAAGAGCAGCCGCAGAGACCGATTTTCTCTTTTTTTTGTTTTTAATTATTATTTTATTATTACCTATCATTTAGATCAGATACGGCTATTATTTCTGGTTAGTTTGTACTTTTAACACTGTTGGCAACAAAACTTATTCAGAAAGTTTATAGTTTAAATGTTCTTTAAATTATGTTATTCACTTCATTTTTAAATCAGTTCAGGTATCATTTATAAAATCATGATTACGGTACATGCTTCACATTATCATTATTTTTTTCTCATTATATTAAACGTTTTGTGATATTATTTCAGATTGATACCAATATTTAAAATTTTCTTTAGCAGTTTATGTAGAGTATTTGAAAAGTATATTTGATGCTATATAAAAAAGTTAATTTAAGTAAACTTTTTAAGGGTTTTCTCATTAAGTTTCAGTATTTAATCAGAATTTTGAATGAACATAAAATTAAAACATTAAATATATCGTAAGTATGTGACTTAAGTTCACACAGCAAAGCGCTGACCAAGCCACACGTGTAGCGTTGCCGCGTAGCCTTGAAGAGGTATCAGTTTTCTGGTAAGTGTGTAAGCCTAGGTTGACAGAGAGATGTTATAATCCACAGATCAGTGATTTTAATTTAATTGTTATGCGCAATGATTTATATATAATATTATTTTGAAACTGAGAAGATAATATGAAATAGTAAAAACAAATTGTCGCTTTTGAAACTTTTACACTTTAAACTCGTAATTTAATTCAAGTAAAATTTTAAATCATCAAATATTTGGGTTTTAACTTAATCACTCTTAAATTACTAAATTACTTAATAATATTTTTTTACATTTTTATTAAATATTTTCAGTTCGGAAAGTGTTATTAGATATACAAAAAGGGTTGATTTTAAATTTTATGAGTAATAATAAATTTTGCCTAGAACTATTTAATTTAGAAACTATTGTTTTTTTTTCGATAATTTGAAGTCAGTTACCCAAATACAGGCTTTGGTTTGTAGCTCGATAAAAAGACCCCTTTCTATTAGTAACTTATAGTTTTTTATCAAACAAGATTTTACCATTATATAATTCATTTTGAATTAATATTTATAATTTACATACTATTAGGTACGACATATTGTTTTTAAGAATTAACGACGACGAACGTAATTAGAAATAATATTGGTCAGATTGCAGTGTTCCATATTATACCTATTTTTGCCAAGTTTAGAAATTTTGAAAGCATAATTACCTATTTATATAAATACCGGTTAGTAGGTAATATTGTTTTTGAATTATTTTTACTTATAACAGCGGAAATAAATATTTACACAAGTAAATAATTTAGTGTCAGTATAAAACTTAAAAAGAAATACTATTTGGGTGTCTCGTAATCAGGTAATTAATAGAAATATTGATATGTAACTATTGTTTTTATTGAATTTAGATTTCAAAAAAAATAATAATAAGTCAGATCACGTAATTTTATGGAAATTGTATGTTTTATAGAAAAATGAGAATTACAATATTAGAATTAATGTTTTATCTATGGTTTTTTTCAATCAGAATGTGTTTATTTATATTATGATTCGACATTGTAATGTTATTGTTGTTTTGAATCGCATTATAAAACTTTCAGTACAAAAAATCAATTAGCCTAAATTTTCGGTTCAGACATGATTTAAGTAATACTATTTTTTTGAGAATAAGTATGAGTAATTTTATGTGATTGGGATTTTGAAGTTTATTTTACTAATAAATTATTTCAGTAGATAATCATTGTGTAATTATGTTTATGTCCAAAGTTCATAGTTGTGATTTCAGATTAGTACGAGTAGATTTCATACATATAAGAATCGGCTAATACAAACATGTCGAGGTTTTGTATTTCTTTCACGATAATGAATAAGGATATGCTCTGCATACCAACACACTTGCATCGTTCGCTTTAAGAGGTAAAGCAGTAACATGACGCTTGTATAAACAATGCTACACGCGTGGGTTAAGCTAGCTAATTGTGCTGATGCATTACGATTGATGTAATATTCCATCACATTATATTGTTCAAAGTAGGTCTATTAAAATTTTGTTTTGATAACATTTTTGTGCCACAGTACAGTTGAAGACAGTGACTGAAAGTGAGTTTGAGTAATTGTGATGACTGATGACTGAATGAATTGATAGGCTAGCTGTATTAAAAATCTTTTTGAAACCTTATGTTTTCAATTAGGTACAGCATGAAAGAGTTTAGCAATTGATATGAGGTTTATGTAAGCTGTATGAAAAATCTTTTTGTTACATTTAGTTAGCAATTAGGTACAGCATGGATGAGATTTTGGAATTGGTTAAAAGGTTTTATTAGAAAGGTTTTAGAATGAATGTTTGTTTATTTTAAGAGTTGGGAATCATTCAGTTTTTAGTGTTATCATATGCAATTGGACTGATCACCCATGAGCTATGTAACCTCCTATTAGCTGAATATTCATATTTTGGAATGTTGTATTAAGAATGAATAATGAAAGAGAATGATAAGTAATATTTGCTCGAGTGTGCGGTACACAATTATATTATGGTACATGGAGGGGCGGATCCTTCCATCGATCATGGTGCGAACGAGTTTTCCTCTGTGAGATGAGTTGGAGTCCAATGTAGGCTTAAACCACGACCCCCCTAATGGCACTTGAAGTGACCATTCTATAAAAAAAAGACGTCTATAAATAAGTTATGTACCAATGTGAAGTGAAATGTGTTATGTTAAAGTAAAACGCCAGGCCTGGGCGAAATGAGCAAATAGGCAAAGTACCTATGTTGCCGAGTGTACCGCAGCGCTACTATTTATTGTATGATGATGAATATTAGATATGAAATAATAATATATTAATAACGAGCAAGAGAAGGATTATCGTGTAGTCAAAAGCAGGTTATTAAAGAAATGTGACATAAATAAATAAAAGAGAGAGATGTGATAGACATAGATCAAGGATAGTAAAATTATGATGAATTTGAGAATAATACACAGTTGGTATGAAGAGATTTGTTTGTAGGAAGTAAATAAAAATATAAATAAAACAAAGTTGTCGAGAGTTTTTTTTTTTTATATGAAAGGAAGTTTTAACGATTAGAATGAAATGTGTATTTTTTTAAAGAAAGGGAAAGTAAGTTCGAAGACGAATAAAGTGAATAGACCTTATACGAATTAACTATATGAGTGACCTACTTACTTCATAATGACAGAAATAATATTTTTTTTATTCAAAGTATTATAACTTATATGGTTTGATTTTAGATACAATGTTTTAGATTATTTACCTTGATATTATTAATTTGAAATTAGACTAATAACTACTTACATTATTGTGAAAAAAAAAAAAAACTGGTGTCAATCAATCCTATACTTAATATGTTATCATTTTTGTAATATTTTTGTGAAATTGCAAGTCGGAATTATTTGAAATCTTATGCATACATGAATGACTACTTTGTTATTATATTTATCACGTCAAGGCGTCCGTTTTATTGTATCAAAATTGAATAGGGTTGTCAACAGTGCTATCTAGTTAGAGTTAATAAGAATATGTTATAATAAGTGACTACGTAAGAGTTGATTTTTTTTTCAAAATGGTCTTATTTGCCATAACAAATAAAATTAAATTCCGAAATATATATTTTTAAATAAGTAATAATTTAAATAGCAAATTTTCGATTTCAACTTGTTTTAAATTACTACTTAGTGAAACAAAACATTGTAAATTTATAGTTGTCGTAATTATTATTTTTTAATTCAGAATTGGTAACTTATCAATTTGCAAAATTTCGAAATAAATTTAAAAAAATAATTTAATAAATTTATTTTAAAAAACGGGGGAGGTGTAGTGTGTGACTCACCTCGCCCTTGCGTTAGGTAACGCATCACTTGTTTCTGTTACACGTCCCCAAAGCCCATCATTGCACGATTATGACCAAATCCCATATCTCGACCCAAGGTATGGCTTGACGCCGAAAATTCAATTTTGCTTATAGGATGTTTTATATCGTTTTTCCGAATCGCCACGTCAAAATACACACAAAAAGTATCTTTTTTTGCTGTAGATCGATTATGACCACATCCGATAACTCGACCCAATGTATGACTTGACGCCGAAAATTCGACTTTGCTTATACGACGTTTTATATCGTTTTTCCCGAATCGCCGCATTAAAATACATACGAAAAGCATCTTACTTTGCTGTAGATCGATTATGACCAAATCTGATATCTCGACCCAATGTATGACTTGACGCCGAAAATTCGACTTTGCTTATACGATGTTTTATATGCCTGCCGTTGCGGGTCAACGAGTAAACATCCATACTAGTTGTCTCCGTGCAAAATAATTCGTAACAGTGTCTAAAGTTGTTTTTGAGAGCGGTATTTATAGTATCTGCTTAGCTGAAAAAGCGAAGTTTTTGGTGATGTAATTCTATTTCTATTCTGACGAGTAGTTTCTGAATAATAAGCAAAAATATTTTAAATATTTTGCTTAACCGTTCCTAAAACTGACACACAACTCGCCGAGTCCTCGCTGCGGTGCGTCACGCTGCCCGGCCGCCGCCGCTAGTCGCTAGCGCTATTGCTGCCGTTTCCTGCGCGCCGGTCCGCCCAGCGTGACCATGACGCCGAGGAAGACTTCCTGTACGGGCTGCCGCGAGATTGTCAGCGAAGATGGTCCCTTTATGAAATGCGCCAAATGTAAGCGAATTTATGATATCTTTTGTGCTAACATTACTGCGGACTTGTTTGGTACTCTTACTGTTGATTTCAAAAGATCCTGGATATGTGTGGAATGTCGCTGCACGTTACCCAAAGGCGATAATACTCATACTCCTGTTCGCCAACACCACGTTCGCGATGAAACTCTTATGAATATCTCTATGCATAGTCCTGACAATGTGACTTTAAGGACTGGAGCCCGGAAGGCGAATTGTGAGAGTACCGTTCAGAAGAAAGAAACTTTGATAGACATAAAAGATTCTATTTTGAAGGAGCTTAAAAAATTACAAATTGACTTTGAAAAACAATTGACCAGCAAAATAAATAGCTTGATCGTTGATCAGTTTCTTGCATTTAAGTCTGAGTTTTTGGGCAAGATAGGTTTGATGACGGCTAAAATACTAGATTTAGAGAATCTGTATAAATCGAATGCAGAGAAGGTAACTAAATCTGCTCCTACCTGCGAAAACAAAGCCATCCCGCCTTTAGAAAATAAGGCTCCAAAGCGCAAATCTCCAAGAAACAAGACGACCACTGAAGCTAAAGGAGAACGAGGAACAAAGGAACCTACGTCTGCTTCTACTTCGGCCTCTAAGTCAATCTCACGGGAATCCCTGGGACAAGAGCTAACTTCGCAAAACCTAACCTCCGATGACACGAATAAGGGGGAATGGGTGGAGGTAAAGCGAAAACGCCCGCGGGCTTCTCTCCCTGGAGTACTTAGAGGTACTGCGGCGCCTGGGGCGACGCAGCTACAGGCGTCGGAGCGATGGAGTTACCTACACCTATTCTACGTCCAGGAAGGAACCACGCCGGAACAAGTCCGTAAACATCTTGAGTCCATATGTGGAAGCGACGTATGCACGGTAGAGGAGTTAAAATCTCGTGGTCGCTACGCGTCTTTTAAACTAGGAGTCCTAGCGAAGAACGCAGGTAATGTCATGTCGTCTGAAAACTGGGCTGAAAATATATGTGTAAAGCCTTGGCGGCAGAATTTTCGCGCTAGAACAAAAACCACGCAAATGTAGACTACGTCCCTTCAAAATCAGTGCGTACTACCAAAATGTCCGTGGCTTACGATCCAAAACTCACACATTTAATAATAATGTTTTGCAAAGCACCTACGACATTATAGCGTTGACAGAGACGTTTTTTTCTGTGCCTTTTGCTCGCTTTACCAACATAATAATATTGTTAATGACCATAGTGGTATATTAGACCTCGTGCTGAGCAATATTGGACCCGACCGGTTGACGGTGTCTCTCGGTGTCGATCCCCTGGTGCATATTGATAGGTATCACCCAGCACTTGATATTATGATTAAGATTCCAACTCCTTACACATCCAATAAATATACTGTATCACATCAGCCTACGACTCGTATAGGAGCTAGTCCTGATTGGAACTGGCGTAAGGCAGACTTCCAAGGGTTGTACGCAGCGCTGATGGACTTAGATTGGTACGACCTAATAAAGGAGACTGACGTTGATGTGGCCGTAGAGCTGTTTTATCACACACTTTATAAATGTATAGGGAATTTTGTACCCGTCAAAAAGTTTCCCAGGCATAATCAGAAGTATGTGTACCCCAAATGGTATACTGCTGAAATAATCAATAATATTAAATTCAAGCACTTTCATCATAAACGTTATAAGCAGTTCGCTTTAGAATTTAATAAAGAAATGTTTATCTATTATAGAGAAAAGGTTAAGAAATTAATTGACAACGCATATCGGCATCATATGAAATCAGTACAGAGTGACATAATTGACAACCCAGCAAAGTTCTGGCAATACATAAAAGACAGAAAAAAGGATAGGAAGCCCGTAGACACATACACCTACAATGATACTGAAGTCAAAGGTCAGGCCGCAGTGGATGCGTTTGCCGAATATTTTGCTTCAGTATTTCACAAGGATATACCTAAACTTGACTACATAGAGGCGTCGCGGGCCGCTTATGGTTGTCTAGATGCAACTTGTATCTCCATTCCGACAGTCGGGGAGCCAGATTTGAAGCGAGTAGTAAGACGCCTTAAACTACGATCATCAAGTGGTCCCGACGGCATTCCTGTGTTCTTGGCTCACGATTGCTTATCAGCTCTAACTATGCCTTTGCTTTTTATTTTTAATCTCTGTCTGTCTCAGTCAAGATATCCAAAAAATTGGAAAACATCCAGAGTTACCCCAGTACCTAAAGTTGGTGGAGGAGCAGATGTTTCGTCCTTTAGGCCGATTGCGGTATTGTCAGTCTTTGCCAAAATCTTCGAAGCAATTCTCACTGAAAACCTCAATAACCAGATCGGTCATCTACTTCACAGCAGCCAGCATGGATTTCGCCAAGGTCGTTCCACCACCACAAATCTAGTAGCTCATGTAAACTACGTTTACTTACAGATGGATTGTGGAAAGCAGGTAGATGCAGCTTATTTTGATTTTAAGAAGGCCTTCGATCTAGTCGATAACGATAGACTTCTACAGACATTAGCCATAATAGGTTTATCACCCAAATTGCTGCAACTTTTTGCATGCTATTTAAAAGACCGCTCTCAATATGTCCACCTCAATGGATATTATTCCAAAGACTATTTCACAAGATCCGGGGTGAGTCAAGGTAGCACGTTAGGACCTACTTTATTTTCGATTTTTGTAAATGACTTACCCAGAATGATCTCATCTTCTGAATGTCTGTTATATGCTGATGATCTGAAGTTATGCATGGGCGTCAAAACCCAAGCTGATGCAATAAAACTCCAGCGGGATATAGACACTGTGTCTCAATGGAGTCATGATAATCATCTTCCTTTAAATGATATTAAATGCAAAGTTATGACTTTTACTCGTAAACTGAGACCAGTAAACTACAATTATTATTTATCGGACGTTCCTCTGGAAAAAGTATTTGACATAAAAGATCTAGGTATAAAGTTAGATAGTAAATTAGATTTTCATGAGCATATATTAAGTGTATGTAAATCTGCTCATAGGATGCTGGGTTTTGTTATTCGCACGGCGTCACAATTTGACAATGCACTAGTTGCAAAAGTTTTATTCTTTGCATATGTTCGCAGCAAGCTGGAGTATGGATCAGTAGTTTGGGATCCATATGAAGAAAAATATGTGCTGATGTTGGAGAAGATACAAAGGAAATTTTCTCGATGGCTTTACAAAAAGCTGTACGGATATTATCCTTACTTATATCCGTCGCTATTCGTCTCGGGGATGATTGGAGTCGATACTCTAAAGTACAGGAGAGCTGTGCTACTTGTAGTACACTACCTGTCGATATTGCATCGGCGGATCGATGATCCGGACACACTCGCGAGTTTCCGTCTTTTAGTTCCTACGGTCTCGTGGGACTCCGCGGGGCTAGTGCCGCCGCGACGCCGGCCGCGCCTGCTGGCCCCGCCTACTGCGCGCACGCAGCGCGGGGCTCACGCGCCTACTACCCGCGCTCTGCGACTTATCGGTGACATACTTGCTCGGCACGATGAAATAGACCTATTTGCAGACAGTTTTGTTCAAATCTGCTACAAGTACCGTAGTTTTTTGACATAATAAACATATTTAATACTATTGACATTATATAAAAAAAATCTAAATTAATTATATTTTATTTATTTGATTTTATTGTTCTATTGTGTATTTTAATTTGCTTCTTTTGACTCAGATACTGACAATTTGGGCTATTTGTATTGATATTATCTGTCGCGCTTATTTTTATTTTATTTTATTTTTTAGTTGTAATTAATTTGACAAGGATTGTATTCTTCTGCTTTTTTATTGTAAATTATCCGTGAGTGTAATGTAATAATGTATCCTAACCTTATACTGCGTTTTGGATTAATTTCTGTTAGCATGTAAGGTGTCTGAATAATAAATAAATAAATAAAAAAAATATGGTTTCCCCGAATCGCCGCGTCAAAATACATACGAAAAGCATCTTATTTTGCTGTAGATCGATTATGACCAAATCCGATATCTCGACCCAAGGTATGGCTTGACGCCGAAAATTCAACTTTGCTTATACGATGTTTTATATCATTTTTCCGAATCGCCACGTCAAAATACACACAAAAAATATCTTTTTTTGCTGTAGATCGATTATGACCAAATCCGATATCTCGACCCAAGGTATGGCTTGACGCTGAAAATCCGACTTTGCTTATACGATGTTTTATATGTTTTTCCCGAATCGCTGCATTAAAATACATACGAAAAGCATCTTACTTTGCTGTAGATCGATTATGACCAAATCCGATAGCTCGACCCAAGGTATGGACTTGACGCCGAAAATTCGACTTTGCTTATACGACGTTTTATATCGTTTTTCCGAATCTCCACGTCAAAATACACACAAAAAGTATCTTTTTTGCTGTAGACGATTATGACCAAATCCGATATCCCGACCCAAGGTATGACTTGACGCCGAAAATTCGACTTTGCTTATACGACGTTTAATATTGTTTTCCCGAATCGCCCAACAAAAATACATACGAAAAGCATCTTACTTTGCTGTAGATCGATTATGACCAAATCCGATATCTCGATCCAAGGTATGGCTTGACGCCGAAAATTCGACTTTGCTTTTACGACGTTTAATATTGTTTTCCCGAATCGCCCCATAAAAATACATACGAAAAGCATCTTACTTTGCTGTAGATCGATTATGACTTAATCCGATATCTCAACCCAAGGTATGACTTGACGCCGAAAATTCGACTTTGCTTATACGACGTTTAATATTGTTTTCCCGAATCGCCCCATAAAAATACATACGAAGAGCATCTTACTTTGCTGTAGATCGATTATGACCAAATCCGATATCTCGACCCAAGGTATGGCTTGACGCCGAAAATTCGACTTTGCTTATACGACGTTTAATATTGTTTTCCCGAATCGCCCAATAAAAAAACATACGAAAACCATCTTACTTTGCTGTAGATCGATTATGACCAAATCCGATATCTCGACCCAAGGTATGGCTTGACGCCGAAAATTCGACTTTGCTTATACGACGTTTAATATTGTTTTCCCGAATCGCCCCATAAAAATACATACGAAAAGCATCTTACTTTGCTGTAGATCGATTATGACTTAATCCGATATCTCAACCCAAGGTATGACTTGACGCCGAAAATTAGACTTTGCTTATACGACGTTTAATATTGTTTTCCCGAATCGCCCCATAAAAATACATACGAAGAGCATCTTACTTTGCTGTAGTTCGATTATGACCAAATCCGATATCTCGACCCAAGGTATGGCTTGACGCCGAAAATTCGACTTTGCGTATACGACGTTTTATATGGTTTCCCCGAATCGCCGCGTCAAAATACATACGAAAAGCACCTTACTTTGCTGTAGATCGATTATGACCACATCCGATAACTCGACCCAATGTATGACTTGACGCCGAAAATTCGACTTTGCTTATACGACGTTTAATATTGTTTTCCCGAATCGCCCCATAAAAATACATACGAAAAGCATCTTATTTTGCTGTAGATCGATTATGACCAAATCCCATTTCTCGACCCAAGGTATGGCTTGACGCCGAAAATTCAATTTTGCTTATAGGATGTTTTATATCGTTTTTCCGAATCGCCACGTCAAAATACACACAAAAAGTATCTTTTTTTGCTGTAGATCGATTATGACCAAATCCGATATCTCGACCCAAGTTATGACTTGACGCCGAAAATTCGACTTTGCTTATACGAAGGTTTATATCGTTTTTCCCGAATCGCCGCATTAAAATACATACGAAAAGCATCTTACTTTGCTGTAGATCGATTATGACCAAATCTGATATCTCGACCCAATGTATGACTTGACGCCGAAAATTCGACTTTGCTTATACGATGTTTTATATGGTTTCCCCGAATCGCCGCGTCAAAATACATACGAAAAGCATCTTATTTTGCTGTAGATCGATTATGAACAAATCCGATATCTCGACCCAAGGTATGGCTTGACGCCGAAAATTCAACTTTGCTTATACGATGTTTTATATCATTTTTCCGAATCGCCACGTCAAAATACACACAAAAAGTATCTTTTTTTGCTGTAGATCGATTATGACCAAATCCGATATCTCGACCCAAGGTATGGCTTGACGCCGAAAATTCGACTTTGCTTATACGACGTTTAATATTGTTTTCCCGAATCGCCGCATAAAAATACATACGAAAAGCATCTTACTTTGCTGTAGATCGATTATGACCAAATCCGATATCTCGACCCAAGGTATGGCTTGACGCCGAAAATTCGACTTTGCTTATACGATGTTTTATATGTTTTTCCCGAATCGCCGCATTAAAATACATACGGAAAGCATCTTACTTTGCTGTAGATCGATTATGACCAAATCCGATATCTCGACCCAAGGTATGGCTTGACGCCGAAAATTCGACTTTGCTTATACGATGTTTTATATGGTTTCCCCGAATCGCCGCGTCAAAATACATACGAAAAGCACCTTACTTTGCTGTAGATCGATTATGACCAAATCCGATATCTCGACCCAAGGTATGGCTTGACGCCGAAAATTCGACTTTGCTTTTACGACGTTTAATATAGTTTTCCCGAATCGCCCCATAAAAATACATACGAAAAGCATCTTACTTTGCTGTAGATCGATTATGACTTAATCCGATATCTCAACCCAAGGTATGACTTGACGCCGAAAATTCGACTTTGCTTATACGACGTTTAATATTGTTTTCCCGAATCGCCCCATAAAAATTCATACGAAGAGCATCTTACTTTGCTGTAGATCGATTATGACCAAATCCGATATCTCGACCCAAGGTATGGCTTGACGCCGAAAATTAGACTTTGCTTATACGACGTTTAATATTGTTTTCCCGAATCTCCCCATAAAAATACATACGAAAAGCATCTTATTTTGCTGTAGATCGATTATGACCAAATCCCGATATCTCGACCCAAGGTATGGCTTGACGCCGAAAATTCGAATTTGCTTATACGACTGTTTAATATCGTTTTTCCGAATCGCCACGTCAAAATACACACAAAAAGTATCTTTTTTGCTGTAGATCGATTATGACCAAATCCGATATCTCGACCCAAGGTATGACTTGACGCCGAAAATTCGACTTTGCTAATACGACGTTTTATATCGTTTTTCCGAATCGCAACGTCAAAATACACACAAAAAGCATCTTTTTTTGCTGTAGATCGATTTTGACCAAATCCGATATCTCGACCCAAGGAATGGCTTGACGCTGAAAATCCGACTTTGCTTATACGATGTTTTATATGTTTTTCCCGAATCGCCGCATTAAAATACATACGAAAAGCATCTTACTTTGCTGTAGATCGATTATGACCAAATCCGATATCTCGACCCAAGGTATGGCTTGACGCCGAAAATTAGACTTTGCTTATACGACGTTTAATATTGTTTTCCCGAATCTCCCCATAAAAATACATACGAAAAGCATCTTATTTTGCTGTAGATCGATTGTGACCAAATCCCATATCTCGACCCAAGGTATGACTTGACGCCGAAAATTCGACTTTGCTTATACGATGTTTTAATATTGTTTTCCCCGAATCGCCGCGTCAAAATACATACGAAAAAGCATCTTACTTTTGCTGTAGATCGATTATGACCAAATCCGATATCTCGACCCAAGGTATGGCTTGACGCCGAAAATTCGACTTTGCTTATACGACGTTTAATATTGTTTTCCCGAATCGCCCATAAAAATACATACGAAAAGCATCTTACTTTTGCTGTAGATCGATTATGACCAAATCCGATATCTCGACCCAAGGTATGGCTTGACGCCGAAAATTCGACTTTGCTATACGATGTTTTATATCGTTTTTCCCGAATCGCACCGTCAAAATACATACGAAAAGCATCCTTACTTTGCTGTAGATCGATTATGACCAAATCCGATATCTCGACCCAAGGTATGGACTTGACGCCGAAAATTCGACTTTGCTTATACGAGTTTAATATTGTTTTCCCGAATCGCCGCATAAAAATACATACGAAAAGCATCTTACTTTGCTGTAGATCGATTATGACAAATCCGATATCTCGACCCAAGGTATGGCTTGACGCGAAAATTCGACTTTGCGTATACGATGTTTTATATGGTTTCCCCGAATCGCCGCGTCAAAATACATACGAAAAGCAACTTACTTTGGCTGTAGATCGATTATGAACAAATCCGATATCTCGACCCAATGATGGCTTGACGCGAAATCCGACTTTGCTTATACGATGTTTTATGTTTTTCCCGAATCGCCCGCATAAAATACATACGAAAAGCTATCTAATTTGCTGTAGATCGATTATGACCAAATCCGATATCTCGACCCAAGGTATGGCTTGACGCCGAAAATTCAACTTTGCTTATACGCTGTTTTATATCGTTTTTCCGAATCGCAACGCTCAAAATACACACAAAAAAGCATCTTTTCTTTGCTGTAGATCGATTATGACCAAATCCGATATCTCGACCCCAAGGTATGGCTTGACGCGAAAATCGACTTTGCTTATACGATGTTTTATATGTTTTTCCCGAATCGCCGCATAAAAATACATACGAAAAGCATCTTACTTTGCTGTAGATCGATTATGACCAAATCCGATATCTCGACCCAAGGTATGGCTTGACGCCGAAAATTCGACTTTGCGTATACGATGTTTTATATGGTTTCCCCGAATCGCCGCGTCAAAATACATACGAAAAGCAACTTACTTTGCTGTAGATCGATTATGACCAAATCCGATATCTCGACCCAATGTATGACTTGACGCCAAAAATTCGACTTTGCTTATACTACGTTTAATATTGTTTTCCCGAATCGCCCCATAAAAATACATACGAAAAGCATCTTATTTTGCTGTAGATCGATTATGACCAAATCCCATATCTCGACCCAAGGTATGGCTTGACGCCGAAAATTCAATTTTGTTTATACGATGTTTTATATCGTTTTTCCGAATTGCCACGTCAAAATACACACAAAAAGTATCTTTTTTTGCTGTAGATCGATTATGACCAAATCTGATGTCTCGACCCAAGGTATGACTTGACGCCGAAAATTCGACTTTGCTAATACGACGTTTTATATCGTTTTTCCGAATCGCAACGTCAAAATACACACAAAAAGCATCTTTTTTTGCTGTAGATCGATTTTGACCAAATCCGATATCTCGACCCAAGGAATGGCTTGACGCTGAAAATCCGACTTTACTAATACGATGTTTTATATGTTTTTCCCGAATCGCCGCATTAAAATACATACGAAAAGCATCTTACTTTGCTGTAGATCGATTATGACCAAATCCAATATCTCGACCCAAGGTATGGCTTGACGCCGAAAATTAGACTTTGCTTATACGACGTTTAATATTGTTTTCCCGAATCTCCCCATAAAAATACATACGAAAAGCATCTTATTTTGCTGTAGATCGATTATGACCAAATCCCATATCTCGACCCAAGGTATGGCTTGACGCCGAAAATTCGACTTTGCTTATACGACGTTTAATATTGTTTTCCCGAATCGCCCCATAAAAATACATACGAAAAGCATCTTATTTTGCTGTAGATCGATTATGACCAAATCCGATATCTCAACCCAAGGTATGGCTTGACGCCGAAAATTCAACTTTGCTTATACGATGTTTTATATCATTTTTCCGAATCGCCACGTCAAAATACACACAAAAAGTATCTTTTTTTGCTGTAGATCGATTATGACCAAATCCGATATCTCGACCAAAGGTATGGCTTGACGCCGAAAATTCGACTTTGCTTATACGACGTTTAATATTGTTTTCCCGAATCGCCGCATAAAAATACATACGAAAAGCATCTTACTTTGCTGTAGATCGATTATGACCAAATCCGATATCTCGACCCAATGTATGACTTGACGCCGAAAATTCGACTTTGCTTATACGACGTTTAATATTGTTTTCCCGAATCGCCCCATAAAAATACATACGAAAAGCATCTTATTTTGCTGTAGATCGATTATAACCAAATCCGATATCTCACCCAAGGTATGGCTTGACGCCGAAAATTCAACTTTGCTTATACGATGTTTTATATCATTTTTTCCCGAATCGCCACATCAAAATACACACAAAAAGTATCTTATTTTGCTGTAGATCGATTATGACCAAATCCGATATCTCGACCAAAGGTATGGCTTGACGCCGAAAATTCGACTTTGGCTTATACGACGTTTAATATTGTTTTCCCGAATCGCCGCATAAAAATACATACGAAAAGCATCTTACTTTGCTGTAGATCGATTATGACCAAATCCGATATCTCGACCCAAGGTATGGCTTGACGCCGAAAATTCGACTTTGCTTATACGATGTTTATATGGTTTTCCCCGAATCGCCGCGTCAAAATACATACGAAAAGCACTCTTACTTTTGCTGTAGATCGATTATGACCAAATCCGATATCTCGACCCAATGTATGGCTTTGACGCCTGAAAAATTCTGACTTTGCTTATACGACGTTTAATATTGTTTCCCGAATCACCCCCTATAAATACATACGAAAACCATCTTATTTTGCTGTAGATCGATTATTGCGTTATCTATTTTGCGAAAATTCGAATTTGCTTCTACGAGTTTTATAGTTTCCCGAATCGCCGTCGTCAAATACATACGAAAAGCACATACTTTGCGTGGATCGATTATAACCAATCCGAATCTCGACCAAGTTAGGACTGACGCGAAAATTCGACTTTGCTTATACGTTGTTTATATCGGTTTTCGAATCGCCACGTCAAAATACACACAAAAAGTATCTTTTGTGAGCTTGTAGACGATTTTGACCAAATCGATATCTCGCACCAAGTATGATTTGACGCCGAAAATTCGACTTTGCTTATACGGACGTTTTAATATGTTTTCCCGAATCGCCCAACAAAAATACATACGAAAAAAGCATCTTACTTTGCGTAGTATAGCATTATGACCAAATCCGATATCTCGACCCGAAGTTAGGCTGACGCCGAAAATCGACTTGCTTACGCGTTTAATATTGTTTTCCCGAATCGCCCCAAAAAATACATACAAAAAAGCATCTTACTTTTGCTGTAGATCGATTATGACTAATCCGATATCTCGACCCAAGGTATGACTTGACGCCGAAATTCGACTTTGCTTATACGACGTTTAATATTGTTTTTCCCGAATCGCCACCATAAAAATACATCACGAAGAGCATCTACTTTTGCTGTAGATCGATTATGACCAAATCCGATATCTCGATCCAAAGGTATGGCTTGACGCCGAAAATCGACTTTGCTTAATACGACGTTTTAATATTGTTTTCCCGAATCGCCCAATAAAAATACATACGAAAACCATCTTACTTTGCTGTAGATCGATTATGACCAAATCCGATATCTCGACCCAAGGTATGGCTTGACGGCCGAAAAATTCGAACTTTGCTTATACGACGTTTATATTGGTTTCCCGAATCGCCCCATAAAAATACATACGAAAAGCATCTTACTTTGCTGTAGATCGATTATGACCAAATCCGATATCTCGACCCAAGGTATGCTTGACGCCGAAAATTCAGACTTTGCTTATACGACTGTTTTAATATTCGTTTTTCCGAAATCGCAACTCAAAAATACATAGCAAAAAGCATCTTACTTTTGCTGTAGATCGATTATGACCAAATCCGATATCCTCGACCCAAGGTATGACTTGACGCCGAAAATTCGACTTTGCTTATACGACGTTTAATATTGTTTTTCCCGAATCGCCCAATCAAAAATACATACTAACAAGCATCTTACTTTGCTGTAGATCGATTATGACCCAAAATCCGATATCTCGACCCAAGGTATGGCTTGACGCCGAAAATTCGACTTTGCTTATTACGACGTTTAATATGGTTTCCCGAATCGCCCTATAAAAATACATACGAAAAGCATCTTACTTGCTGTAGATCGATTATGACTAATCCGATATCTCACCCAAGGTATGGACTTGACGCCGAAAAATTCGAACTTTGCTTATACGATGTTTTATATCGTTTTTCCGAATCGCCACGTCAAAATACACACAAAAAAGTATCTTTATTTGCTGTAGATCGATTATGACCAAATCCGATATCTCGACCCAAGGTATGATCTTGACGCCGAAAATTCGACTTTGCTTTATACGACGTTTAATATTGTTTTCCCGAATCGCAACTTCAAAAATACATACGAAAAAGCATCTTACTTTGCTGTAGATCGATTATGACCAAATCCGATATCTCGACCCAAGGTATGGCTTGACGCTGAAAATTCGACTTTGCTTATACGATCGTTTAATATTGTTTTCCCGAATCGCCCATAAAAATACATACGAAAAGCATCTTACTTTGCTGTAGATCGATTATGACCAAATCCGATATCTCGACCCAAGGTATGGCTTGACGCCGAAAATTCGACTTTGCTTATACGACGTTTAATATGTTTTCCCGAATCGCCAACGTCAAAAATACATACGAAAAAGCATCTTACTTTGCTGTAGATCGATTATGACCAAATCCGATATCTCGACCCAAGGTATGGCTTGACGCCGAAAATTCGACTTTGCGTATACGATGTTTTATATAGTTTCCCCGAATCGCCCGCAGTCAAATACATACGAAAAGCATCTTACTTGCTGTAGATCGTTAGGACCAAACCATATCCTCGCCAAGGTATGCTTGACGCGAAAATTCGACTTTGCTTTATACGACGTTTTAAATCGTTTTTTTCAGAGAGCGAATCGAACGTCAAAATACCTACGAAAGCACCTTACTTTGCTGTAGATTTCCCGAAATTTTTTTATACCAATCCGATTCTCGACCGCATGTATGACTTTGACGCCGAAATTCGAATTTGCTTAATTGACGTTTAATATCGTTTTCCCGAACGCCTCCAATAAAAATCATACGAAAGCATCTTCTTTGCTGTAGATCGATTATAACCAAATCCATATCGCGACCCAAGTATCGGCTTGACGCCGAAAATTCAATTTTGCTTATACGAATTGTTTTATATCCGTTTTTCCGAATCAAGCCTACGATCAAAAATACCACCAAAATTATCTTTTTTTTCTGTAGATCGATTATTACCAAATCCGCAATATCTCGAACCCAAGGTATACTTGACGCCCGAAATTCGACTTTGCTTATAACGACGTTTTATATCGTTTTTCCGAATCGCACGTCCAAATACACACAAAAAGCTCTTTTTTGCTGTAGATCGCAATTATGACCAAAATCCGGATATCTCGACCCAAGGTAGGCTTGACGCTGACAAATCCGACTTTGCTATACGTGTTTTATATGTTTTTTTCCCGACTCCGCATTAAATACATACCGAAAAGCATCTACTTTTGCTGTTAGACGATTATGACCAATCCGATATCTCGACCAAGGTATGTGCTTGAAAGCCGATAAAATAAATTCAACTTTCTTATACGATGTTTTATATGTTTTTTCCGATCGCAACGTCAAAATAACACAAAAGCATCTTTTTAGCGGTTCCGTACCAAAATGCAAAAACGGAACCCTTATAGTTTCGTCATGTCGTCCTACCCGTCTGTCCCGTCCCTGTCCGTCTATCAACGCCGAGTTACTAACTCGAAACCTTTAAGTACTACAGTGATGAAATTTGATGGGGAATTGTTTTTGTATGAACTCGCTTACAAAAATATGACACTAAAGTAATAAAAAAAGAAATGGGGGGTGGGGGCCCCCCATACATGTACGAGGGATGATTTGTTTTTTTCGATGTACTCCCGTGTGCGGGTAATCATGGAAGGTCTTTTAAAATGATATAAGTTTCTAAAAACATTTTTCTTAAAGTGCGGTTTTTTGAGATATCAGCCTCAAAATTCGTAAAAAGTAATGTCCCCCCCCTCTATTTTTTCTAATAAGGGTATAAAATTCTACAAAAAATAGAGGTGATGCATGCTAATTAACTCTTCATCAACCGATTTTTGTTTGATCAAAGTATCTCTTATAGGGTTTTGAGATAGGTTGATTTAACTGGAATTCTGGACTTTGGCTGCTCCGGACCCCTTTGTGCCGAGCCCGACTCGCATCCTGCCGGTTTTTGCTGTAGATTGATATGCCAAATCCGATATCTCGACCCCCAAGGCTATGGCTTGACGCTGAAAATCCGCTTTGCTTATAAGATTTTTTTATGCTTTTCCGAATCGCCGCCATAAAAATACATAACGAAAAGCATCTTACTTTGTCGGTGGATTCGCTTATTACAAATACCGATGTCTCGAACCCAAGTATGCTTGACGCCGAAAATTCTACTTTGCTTAACGAGTTTTTTATTGTTTCCCTGAATCGGCCGCGTCAAAATACATACGAAAAGCACAAAAAAGCATCTTACTTTGCGTAATCAGTTATGACCAAACCGATATCTCGACCAAGGTATGGCTTGCGCTGAAATTCGACTTGCTTATACGATGTTTTATAGTTTTCCCCGATCGCCGCGTCAAAATCACACAAAAAGTATCTTTTTTTGCTGTAATCGTTATGACCAAATCCGATTCCTCGACACCAAGGTATTGCTTGAACGCCGAAATTCGGCTTTGCTTATACGACTGTTTAATATGTTGTTTCCGAATCGCCGCCATCAATAAAATACTACGAAAAGCATCTTATTTTGCTGTAGTATCGATTATGACCAAATCCTATTCTCGACCCAGTATGGCTTACAACGCCGAAAATTCGACTTTCCTTATACAACTTTTTATAGCTTTTTTTTCCGAATCGCAACGGCAAAATACACAACAAAAAACATCTTTTTTTGCTGAAGATGCGATTCGACCAAATTTGATATCTCACACCCAAGGTATGGCTTGACGCCGAAAATTCGACTTTGCTTTATACGACGTTTAATATTGTTTTCCCGAATCGCCCCATAAAATACAAACGAAAAGCATCTTACTTTGCTGTAGATCGATTATGACTTAAACCGGATATCTCGACCCAAGTATGACTTGACGCCGAAAATTCGACTTTGCTATACGACGTTTAATATTGTTTTCCCGAATCGCCCCATAAAAATACATACGAAAACCATCTTACTTTGCTGTAGATCGATTATGACTAAATCCGATGTCTCGACCCAAGGTATGGCTTGACGCCGAAAATTCAACTTTGCTTATACGATGTTTTATATCGTTTTCCCGAATCGCAACGTCAAAATACACACAAAAAGCATCTTTTTTTGCTGTAGATCGATTATGACGAAATCCGATATCTCGACCCAAGGTATGGCTTGACGCTGAAAATCTGACTTTGCTTATACGACGTTTAATATTGTTTTCCCGAATCACCCCATATAAATACATACGAAACCATCTTATTTTGCTGTAGATCGATTATGGCCAAATCCGATATCTCGACCCAAGGTATGGCTTGACGCCGAAAATTCGACTTTGCTTATACGATGTTTTATATGTTTCCCCGAATCGCCGCGTCAAAATACATACGAAAAGCACCTTACTTTGCTGTAGATCGATTATAACCAAATCCGATATCTCGACCCAAGGTATGGACTTGACGCCGAAAATTCGACTTTGCTTATACGACGTTTTATATCGTTTTTCCGAATCGCAACGTCAAAATACACATATAAAGCATCTTTTTTTGCTGTAGATCGATTATGACGAAATCCGATATCTCGACCCAAGGTATGGCTTGACGCTGAAAATCTGACTTTGCTTATACGACGTTTAATATTGTTTTCCCGAATCACCCCATATAAATACATACGAAACCATCTTACTTTGCTGTAGATCGATTATGGCCAAATCCGATATCTCGACCCAAGGTATGGCTTGACGCCGAAAAATCGACTTTGCTTATACGACGTTTAATATTGTTTTCCCGAATCGCCCCATAAAAATACATACGAAAACCATCTTACTTTGCTGTACATCGTTATACTAAATCCGTGTCTCGACCCAAGTATGGCTTGACGCCGAAATTCAACTTTTGGGTCTTATACGATGTTTTATATCGTTTTCCCGATCGTCAACGTCATACACACAAAAAGCATCTTTTTTTTGGCTGTAATCGATTATGACGAAATCCGATATCTCGACCCAGGTATGGCCTTGACGCTGAAAAATCTGACTTTGCTATACGACGTTTAATATTGTTGTTCCCGAATCACCCATAGAAATACTACGAAACCAATCTTACTTTGCTGTAGATCGATTATGGCCCAATCCGATATCTCGACCCAAGTTAAGGCTTGACGCGAAAAATCGCTTTGCTTATAAGACGTTTAATATTGTTTTCCGATCGCCCATAAAAATACATACGAAAACCATCTACTTTGACTGTAGATCGATTATGACCAATCCGATATCTCGCCAATCGTATGGCTTGACGCCGAAATTCGACTTTGCTTATACGACGTTTATATTTGTTTTCCCGAATCACGCCAATACAATACATAACGAAAAACATCTTTACTTTGCTGTAGATCGATTATGACCAAATCCGATATCTCGACCCAAGGTATGGCTTTTACGCCGAAATTCCGACTTTGCTTATCGACGTTTTATATCGTTTTTTTTTTCCGATCGCACGTCAAAATAACCACAAAAAGCATCTTTTTTTGCTGTAGATCGTTATGACTCAATCCATAATCTCGACCCAAGGTATGGCTTGAACAGCCGAAAATCGACCTTTACTTGCGTATAACGATGTTTTTCTATGGTTTTCCCCCGATCGCCGCGTCAAAATCATACGAAAAGCACCTTACTTAAGATCGATTATGACCAAATTTGATATCTCTCGACCAAAGGTAATGGCTTGACGTCGAAATTCACTTTGCTTATACGATGTTTTATAATTTCGTTTTTTCGAATCGCTTACGTCAAACTAACCAAAATTATCTTATTTTTGTGCTGTAGACGATTATCCTAAATACGATATCTCGACCCAAGGTATGACTTGACGGCCGAAAATTCCGACTTTGCTTTACGAGACTTTTAATATTGTTTTCCCGAATCGGCCTTTATAAAAATACATACGAAAAGCATCTTACTTTGCTGTAGATCGATTATGACCAAATCCGATATCTCGACCCAAGGTATGGCTTGACGCCGAAAATTCGACTTTGCTTATACGACGTTTAATATTGTTTTCCCGAATCACCCAATAAAAATACATACGAAAACCATCTTACTTTGCTGTAGATCGATTATGACCAAATCCGATATCTCGACCCAAGGTATGGCTTGACGCCGAAAATTCGACTTTGCTTATACGACGTTTTATATCGTTTTTCCGAATCGCAACGTCAAAATACACACAAAAAGCATCTTTTTTTGCTGTAGATCGATTATGACCAAATCCGATATCTCGACCCAAGGTATGGCTTGACGCCGAAAATTCGACTTTGCGTATACGATGTTTTATATAGTTTCCCCGAATCGCCGCGTCAAAATACATACGAAAAGCACCTTACTTTGCTGTAGATCGATTATGACCAAATCCGATATCTCGACCCAATGTATGACTTGACGCCGAAAATTCGACTTTGCTTAATTGACGTTTAATATCGTTTTCCCGAATCGCCCCATAAAAATACATACGAAAAGCATCTTATTTTGCTGTAGATCGATTATGACCAAATCCCATATCTCGACCCAAGGTATGGCTTGACGCCGAAAATTCAATTTTGCTTATACGATGTTTTATATCGTTTTTCCGAATCGCCACGTCAAAATACACACAAAAATTATCTTTTTTTGCTGTAGATCGATTATGACCAAATCCGATATCTCGACCCAAGGTATGACTTGACGCCGAAAATTCGACTTTGCTTATACGACGTTTTATATCGTTTTTCCGAATCGCAACGTCAAAATACACACAAAAAGCATCTTTTTTTGCTGTAGATCGATTATGACCAAATCCGATATCTCGACCCAAGGTATGGCTTGACGCTGAAAATCCGACTTTGCTTATACGATGTTTTATATGTTTTTCCCGAATCGCCGCATTAAAATACATACGAAAAGCATCTTACTTTGCTGTAGATCGATTATGACCAAATCCGATATCTCGACCCAAGGTATGGCTTGACGCCGAAAATTCAACTTTGCTTATACGATGTTTTATATCGTTTTTCCGAATCGCAACGTCAAAATACACACAAAAAGCATCTTTTTTAGGGTTCCGTAGCCAAAATGGCAAAAACGGAACCCTTATAGTTTCGTCATGTCCGTCTACCCGTCTGTCCGTCTGTCCGTCTGTCACAGCCGATTTACTCGGAAACTATAAGTACTACAGTGATGAAATTTGATGGGAATATGTGTTGTATGAACCGCTACAAAAATATGACACTAAATAGTAAAAAAAAGAATTGGGGGTGGGGCCCCCCATACATGTAACTGAGGGATGAAATTTTTTTTTCGATGTACATACCCGTGTGGGGTATCAATGGAAAGGTCTTTTAAAATGATATAAAGTTTTCTAAAAAACATTTTTCTTAAAGTGAAACGGTTTTTTGAGATATCAGCTCTCAAAGTCGTAAAAAGTATGTCCCCCCCCCCTCTATTTTTATAACTACGGGGTATAAAATTCTAAAAAAAATAGAGGTGATGCATGCTAATTAACTCTTTCAACGATTTTTGGTTTGATCAAAGTATCTCTTATAGTTTTTGAGATAGGTTGATTTAACTGTAATTTTGGACTTTGCTGCTACGGAACCCTTTGTGCGCGAGCCCGACTCGCACTTGGCCGGTTTTTGCTGTAGATTGATTATGACCAAATCCGATATCTCGACCCAAGGTATGGCTTGACGCTGAAAATCCGACTTTGCTTATACGATGTTTTATATGCTTTTCCCGAATCGCCGCATAAAAATACATACGAAAAGCATCTTACTTTGCTGTGGATCGATTATGACCAAATCCGATATCTCGACCCAAGGTATGGCTTGACGCCGAAAATTCGACTTTGCTTATACGATGTTTTTTATGGTTTCCCTGAATCGCCGCGTCAAAATACATACGAAAAGCATCTTACTTTGCTGTAGATCGATTATGACCAAATCCGATATCTCGACCCAAGGTATGGCTTGACGCTGAAAATTCGACTTTGCTTATACGATGTTTTATATGGTTTCCCCGAATCGCCGCGTCAAAATACACACAAAAAGTATCTTTTTTTGCTGTAGATCGATTATGACCAAATCCGATATCTCGACCCAAGGTATGGCTTGACGCCGAAAATTCGACTTTGCTTATACGACCGTTTAATATTGTTTTCCCGAATCGCCGCATAAAAATACATACGAAAAGCATCTTATTTTGCTGTAGATCGATTATGACCAAATCCGATATCTCGACCCAAGGTATGGCTTGACGCCGAAAATTCGACTTTGCTTATACGACGTTTTATATCTTTTTTCCGAATCGCAACGTCAAAATACACACAAAAAGCATCTTTTTTTGCTGAAGATCGATTATGACCAAATTTGATATCTCCACCCAAGGTATGGCTTGACGCCGAAAATTCGACTTTGCTTATACGACGTTTAATATTGTTTTCCCGAATCGCCCCATAAAAATACAAACGAAAAGCATCTTACTTTGCTGTAGATCGATTATGACTTAAACGATATCTCGACCAAGGTATGACTTGACGCCGAAAATTCCGAACTTTTGCTTATCGAACGTTTAATATTGTTTTCCCGATTCGCCCCATAAAAATACATACGAAAACATCTTACTTTGCTGTAGATCGATTATGACCAAATCCATATCTCGACCCAAGGTAGGCTTGACGCCAAAATCGACTTTCGCGCCGAAAGCATCTATTTTGCTGTAATCGATTATGACCAGATCCGATATCTCGACCCAAGGTATGGCTTGACGCAAAATTCAACATTGCTTATACATGTTTTATATCGGTGTTCCCGAATCGCCATGTCAAAATACACACACAAGCTCTTTTTTTGCTGAAGATCGATTATGACCAAATTTGATATCGCGACCCACAAGGTATGCTTGACGTCGAAAATTCAACTTTGCTTATACGATGTTTTATATATCGTTTTTTCCGAATCGCCACGTCAAATACACACACAAGTATCTTTTTTGCTGTGATCGTTATGACCAAATCCGATATCTCGACCCAAGTATGACTTGATGGCCGAAAATTCGACCTGTGCTTATACGACGTTTTATTCTTTTTTCCGAATCGCAACGTCAAAATAACACACAAAAAGCATGCTTATTTGCTGTATGATCGATTATGACCAAATCCGATATCTTGTCCCAAGTTGGCTTGACGCTGAAAAATCCGACTTTGCTTATACGATTGTTTTATATTGTTTTCCTCCCCGAATCGCCGCGTCAAAATACATACGAAAGCACTTTTACTTTGCTGTAGATCGATTAATGACAAATCTATATCTCTACCACTGTATGACTTGACGCCCCGAAAATTCGCCTTTGCTTTTACTACGTTTATATTTTTTCCGAATCGCCTCATAAAAATCATACGAAAAGCATCTTACTTTGCTGTAGATCGATTATGACTTAAAAATCCGATATCTCAACCCAAGGTATGGACTTTACGCCGAAAATTCGACTTTGCTATACGACGTTAATATTGTTTTCCTCCAATCGCCCCATAAATACATACGAAGAACATCTTACTTTGCTGTAGATCGATTATGACCAAATCCGATATCTTCGACCAAGGTATGGCTTGACGCCGGGAAAAATTCGACTTTGCTTATACTACGTTTTAATATTGTTTTCCCCGCATCGCCAATACAAAACATATAGCAAACCTCTTACTTTGCTGTAGATCGATATGACCAAATCCGATATCTCGACCCAGGTATGGCTGAACGCCGAAAATTCGACTTTGCTTATAACGACGTTTAATATTGTTTTCACCCAATCACCCAATAAAAATACATACGAAAACATCTTACTTTGCTGTAGATCGATTATGACCAAATCCGATATCTCGACCCAAGGTAATGGCTTGACGCCGAAAATTCGACTTTGCCTTATACGACGTTTTTATAATCGTTTTTTCCGAATCGCAACGTCAAATAAACACACAAAAAGCATCTTTTTTTGCTGTCATCGATTTATGACCAAATCCGATCTCTCGACCCAGGTACTGGCTTGACGCCGAAAATTCGACTTTTGCGTAATACGATGTTTTATATAGTTTCCCGAATTGCCGCGTCACATACATACGAAAAGCACCTTACTTTGCTGTATTCGATTATGACCAAATCCGATATCTCGGACCCATGTATACTTGACGCCGAAAATTCGCTTTGCTTATTGACGTTTATATCGTTGTCGCCGATCGCCCCATAAAAATACATACGACAGCATCTATTTTGCTGTAGATCGATTTGCCAAATCCATATCTCGACCCAAGGTATGGCTTGACGCCGAAATTCAATTTTGCTTATACTATTTTTTATATCGTTTTTTCGATCGCCACGTCAAATACACACAAAAATTATCTTTGTTTTTGCTGTAGATCGGATATTACCAAATCCGATATCTCGACCCAAGGTATGACTTGACGCCGAAAATTCGACCGTTGCTTATACGACGTTTTATATATCGTTTTTTCCGAATCGCAACGTCAAAATAACACACAAAAAGCTCTTTTTTTGCTGTAGATCGGTTATGACCAAATCCGATATCTCGACCCAGGATGGCTTGACGCTGAAATCCCACTTTGCTTATAGCGATGTTTTTATATGGGTTTTCCCGAATCGCCGCATTAAAATACATACGAAAAGCCAATCTTACTTTGCTGTAGATCGATTTGAACCAAATCCTATATCTCGACCCACGGTATGTGCTTGACGCCGAAATTCAAACTTTGCTTATACGATGTTTTATATCGTTTGTTTTTTCCCGACTCGCAACGTCAATACACACAAAAAGCATCTTTTTTAGGGTTCCGTAGCCAAAAGGCTAAAAACGGAACCCTTATAGTTTTCGTCATGTCCGTCTACCCGTCTGTCCGTCTGTCCGTCTGTCACAGCCGATTTACTCGGAAACTATAATACTTACAGTGATGAAATTTGTGATGGGAATATGTGTTGTATGAACCGCTAACAAAAATATTACACCTAAAATAGTAAAAAAAAGAATTGGGGGTGGGGCCCCCCATACATGTAACTGAGGGATAAAATTTTTTTTCCATGTACATACCGTGTGGGGTATCAATGGAAAAGGTCTTTGAAACAATGATTTACCAGTTTTCTAAAAAACATTTTCTTAAGTGAACCGGTTTTTGAGATATCAGCTTACAAGTCGTAAAAGTATGTCCCCCCCCTCTATTTTATTTATAACTACGGGGTATACAATTCTAAAAAAAATAGAGGTGATGCATGCTATTAACTCTTTTCAACTAAGTTTTGGTTTGATCCAAGTATTCTTATAGTTTTTTGAGATGAGGTTGATTTAACTGTAATTTTGGACCCTTTGCTGCTAACGGAACCTTTGTGCGCGAGCCCGACCGCACTTGGCCGGTTTTTGCTGTAGATGATTATGCCAAATCCGATATCTCGACCCAGGTATTGCTTGAACGCTGAAAATCCTTTTCTTAGACAATGTTTTATATGCTTTTCCCGAATCGCGCATAAATACATACGAAAAGCATCTTACTTTGCTGTGATCGGATTATGACCAAATCCGATAGCTTCGACCCAAGGTATGGCTTGAACGCCGAAATTCGACTTTGCTTATACGAATGTTTTTTATGGTTTCCCTGAATCGCCGCGTAAATACAATCCAAAGCATCTTACTTTGCTGTAGATCGATTAATGACCAAATCCGATATCTCGACCCAAGGTATGGCTTGACGCTGAAATTCTAAACTTGCTTATCGACGTTTTATATGGTTTCCCCGATCGCCGCGTCAAAATACACACAAAAAGTATCTTTTTTTGCTGTAGGAATATCGATATGACCAATCCGATTATCTCGACCCAAGGTAGGGCTTTGACGCCGAAAATTCGATTTCTTTGCTTATACGACTTTATATTGTTTTCCGAATCGCCCGCTAAAAATACATACGAAAAGCATCTATTTTGCTGTAGATCATTATGACAAATCCGATATCTCGACCCAAGTATGGCTTGACGCCGAAAATTCGACTTTTGCTTAAATACGAGACGTTTTTATATCTTTTTTCCGAATCGCAACGTCAAAATACACACAAAAAGCATCGTTTTTGCTTAGATCAGATTTGACCAATTTGATATCTCCACCCAAGGTCTGGCTTGACGCCGAAAATTCGACTTTGGGGCGTATACGACGTTTTTATATTGTTTTTTCCGAATCGCCCCATAAAAATACAAACGAAAAGCATCTTACTTTGC
>CM032469.1:355405-383216 GCA_019059595.1 Marasmia exigua | reverse complement strand
TATGGGGCGATTCGGAAAACAATATTAAACGTCGTATAGCAAAGTCGAATTTTCGGCGTCAAGTCATACCTTGGGTCGAGATATCGGATTTGGTTCATAATCGATCCTTCAGCAAAAAAGATACTTTTTGTGTGTATTTTGACGTGGCGATTCGGAAAAACGATATAAAACATCCTATAAGCAAAATTGAATTTTCGGCGTCAAGTCATACCTTGGGTCGAGATATCGGATTAAGTCATAATCGATCTACAGCAAAGTAAGATGCTTTTCGTTTGTATTTTTATGGGGCGATTCGGGAAAACAATATTAAACGTCGTATAAGCAAAGTCGAATTTTCGGCGTCAATCCATACCTTGGGTCGAGATATCGGATTTGGTCATAATCGATCTACAGCAAAGTAAGATGCTTTTCGTATGTATTTTTATGGGGCGATTCGGGAAAACAATATTAAACGTCGTAAAAGCAAAGTCGAATTTTCGGCGTCAAGTCATACCTTGGGTCGAGATATCGGATTTAGTGATAATCGTCTACAGCAAATAAGATACTTTTTGTGTGTATTTTGACGTAGCGATTCGGAAAAAAGATATAAAACGTCGTTTAAGCAAAGTCGAATTTTCGGCGTCAAGTCATACCTTGGGTCGAGATATCGGATTAAGTCATAATCGATCTACAGCAAAGTAAGATGCTTTTCGTTTGTATTTTTATGGGGCGATTCGGGAAAACAATATTAAACGTCGTATAAGCAAAGTTGAATTTTCGACGTCAAGCCATACCTTTGGTCGAGATATCAAATTTGGTCATAATCGATCTTCAGCAAAAAAAGATGCTTTTTGTGTGTATTTTGACGTAGCGATTCGGAAAAACGATATAAACCATCGTATAAGCAATGTTGAATTTTCGGCGTCAAGCCATACCTTGGTTCGAGATATCGGAATTGATCATAATCGATCTACAGCAAAGTAAGATGATTTTCGTATGTTTTTTTATGGGACGATTCGAAAAACCATATTAAACGTCGTATAAGCACAGTCAAATTTTCGGCGTCCAGCCATACCTTTGATCGAGATATAAGATTTAGTCATAATCGATCTACAGCAAAGTAAGATGCTTTTCGTATGTATTTTGACGCGGCGATTCGGGGAAACCATATAAAACATCGTATAAGCAAAGTCGAATTTTCGGCGACAAGTCATACATTGTGTCGAGATATCGGATTTGGTCATAATCGATCTACAGCAAAAAAAGATGCTTTTTGTGTGTATTTTGACGGTGCGATTCGGAAAAACGATATAAAACATCGTATAAGCAAAGTTGAATTTTCGGCGTCAAGCCATACCTTGGGTCGAGATATCGGATTTGGTCATAATCGATCCTCAGCAAAGTAAGATGCTTTTCGTATGTATTTTTATGGGGCGATTCGGAAAACAATATTAAACGTCGTATAAGCAAAGTCGAATTTTCGGCGTAAAGCCATACCTTGGGTCGAGATATCGGATTTGGTCATAATCGATCTACAGCAAAGTAAGATGCTTTTCGTATGTATTTTTATGCGGCGATTCGGGAAAAACATATAAAACATCGTATAAGCAAAGTCAGATTTTCAGCGTCAAGCCATACCTTGGGTCGAGATATCGGATTTGGTCATAATCGATCTACAGCAAAGTAAGATGATTTTCGTATGTTTTTTTATGGGACGATTCGAAAAACCATATTAAACGTCGTATAAGCACAGTCAAATTTTCGGCGTCAAGCCATACCTTTGATCGAGATATAAGATTTAGTCATAATCGATCTACAGCAAAGTAAGGTGCTTTTCGTATGTATTTTGACGCGGCGATTCGGGGAAACCATATAAAACATCGTATAAGCAAAGTCGAATTTTCGGCGTCAAGCCATACCTTGGGTCGAGATATCGGATTTGGTCAAAATCGATCTACAGCAAAGAATGATGCTTTTTGTGTGTATTTTGACGTGGCGATTCGGAAAAACGATATAAAACATCGTATAAGCAAAGTCGAATTTTCGGCGTCAAGTCCATACCTTGGGTCGAGCTATCGGATTTGGTCATAATCGATCTACAGCAAAAAAAGATGCTTTTTGTATGTATTTTGACGTTGCGATTCGGAAAAACGATATTAAACGTCGTATAAGCAAAGTCGAATTTTCGGCGTCAAGTCATACCTTGGGTCGAGATATCGGATTAAGTCATAATCGATCTACAGCAAAGTAAGATGCTTTTCGTATGTATTTTTATGGGGCGATTCGGGAAAACAATATTAAACGTCGTAAAAGCAAAGTCGAATTTTCGGCGTCAAGCCATACCTTGGGTCGAGATATCGGATTTGGTCATAATCGATCTACAGCAAAGTAAGATGCTTTTCGTATGTATTTTTGTTGGGCGATTCGGGAAAACAATATTAAACGTCGTATAATCAAAGTCGAATTTTCGGCGTCAAGTCATACCTTGGGTCGAGATATCGGATTTGGTCAAAATCGTCTACAGCAAGAAAGATACTTTTTGTGTGTATTTTGACGTGGCGATTCGGAAAACCGATATAAAACATCGTATAAGCAATGTTGAATTTTCGGCGTCAAGTCATACCTTGGGTCGAGATATTTGGATTTGGTCATAATCGATCTACAGCAAAAAAAGATACTTTTTGTGTGTATTTTGACGCGGCGATTCGGGGAAACCATATAAAACATCGTATAAGCAAAGTCGAATTTTCGCAAAATAAGATAAGCAAAATAAGAAGCAAGAGCAAATAAGATGCTTTTCGTATGTATTTTTATGGGGCGATTCGGGAAAACAATATTAAACGTCGTATAAGCAAAGTCGAATTTTCGGCGTCAAGTCATACATTGGGTCGAGATATCGGATTTGGTCATAATCGATCTACAGCAAAGTAAGGTGCTTTTCGTATGTATTTTGACGCGGCGATTCGGGGAAACCATATAAAACATCGTATAAGCAAAGTCGAATTTTCGGCGTCAAGCCATACCTTGGGTCGAGATATCGGATTTGGTCATAATCGATCTACAGCAAAGTAAGATGCTTTTCGTATGTATTTTTATGCGGCGATTCGGGAAAAAAATATTAAACGTCGTATAAGCAAAGTTGAATTTTCGGCGTCAAGCCATACCTTGGGTCGAGATATCGGATTTGGTCATAATCGATCTACAGCAAAAAAAGATACTTTTTGTGTGTATTTTGACGTGGCGATTCGGAAAAATGATATAAAACATCGTATAAGCAAAGTTGAATTTTCGGCGTCAAGCCATACCTTGGGTTGAGATATCGGATTTGGTCATAATCGATCTACAGCAAAATAAGATGCTTTTTGTGTGTATTTTGACGTTGCGATTCGGAAAAACGATATAAAACGCTGATAAGCAAAGTCGAATTTTCGGCGTCAAGTCATACCTTGGGTCGAGATATCGGATTTGGTCATAATCGATCTACAGCAAAAAAAGATACTTTTTGTGTGTATTTTGACGTGGCGATTCGGAAAACGATATAAAACATCCTATAAGAAAAATTGAATTTTCGGCGTCAAGCCATACCTTGGGTCGAGATATGGGATTTGGTCATAATTGATCTACAGCAAAATAAGATGCTTTTCGTATGTATTTTTATGGGGCGATTCGGGAAAAAAATATTAAACGTCGTATAAGCAAAGTTGAATTTTCGGCGTCAAGCCATACCTTGGGTCGAGATATCGGATTTGGTCATAATCGATCTACCAGCAAAAAAAGATACTTTTTGTGTGTATTTTGACGTGGCGATTCGGTAAAAATGATATAAACCATCGTATAAGCAAAGTTGAATTTTCGGCGTCAAAGCCATACCTTGGGTTGAGATATCGGATTTGGTCATAATCGATCTACAGCAAAATAAGATGCTTTTTGTGTGTATTTTGACGTTGCGATTCGGAAAAAACGATATAAAACGCTGATAAGCAAAGTCGAATTTTCGGCGTCAAGTCATACCTTGGTCGAGATATCGGATTTGGTCATAATCGATCTACAGCAAAAAAGATACTTTTTGTGTGTATTTTGACGTGGCGATTCGGAAAAACGATATAAAACATCCTATAAGAAAAATTGAATTTTCGGCGTCAAGCCATACCTTGGGTCGAGATATGGGATTTGGTCATAATTGATCTACAGCAAAATAAGATGCTTTTCGTATGTATTTTTATGGGGCGATTCGGGAAAAAAATATTAAACGTCGTATAAGCAAAGTTGAATTTTCGGCGTCAAGCCATACCTTGGGTCGAGATATCGGATTTGGTCATAATCGATCTACAGCAAAAAAAGATACTTTTTGTGTGTATTTTGACGTGGCGATTCGGAAAAATGATATAAAACATCGTATAAGCAAAGTTGAATTTTCGGCGTCAAGCCATACCTTGGGTTGAGATATCGGATTTGGTCATAATCGATCTACAGCAAAATAAGATGCTTTTTGTGTGTATTTTGACGTTGCGATTCGGAAAAACGATATAAAACGCTGATAAGCAAAGTCGAATTTTCGGCGTCAAGTCATACCTTGGGTCGAGATATCGGATTTGGTCATAATCGATCTACAGCAAAAAAAGATACTTTTTGTGTGTATTTTGACGTGGCGATTCGGAAAAACGATATAAAACATCCTATAAGAAAAATTGAATTTTCGGCGTCAAGCCATACCTTGGGTCGAGATATGGGATTTGGTCATAATTGATCTACAGCAAAATAAGATGCTTTTCGTATGTATTTTTATGGGGCGATTCGGGAAAAAAATATTAAACGTCGTATAAGCAAAGTTGAATTTTCGGCGTCAAGCCATACCTTGGGTCGAGATATCGGATTTGGTCATAATCGATCTACAGCAAAAAAAGATACTTTTTGTGTGTATTTTGACGTGGCGATTCGGAAAAATGATATAAAACATCGTATAAGCAAAGTTGAATTTTCGGCGTCAAGCCATACCTTGGGTTGAGATATCGGATTTGGTCATAATCGATCTACAGCAAAATAAGATGCTTTTTGTGTGTATTTTGACGTTGCGATTCGGAAAAACGATATAAAACGCTGATAAGCAAAGTCGAATTTCGGCCGTCAAGTCATACCTTGGGTCGAGATATCGGATTTGGTCATAATCGATCTACAGCAAAAAAGATACTTTTTTTGTGTGTATTTTGACGTGGCGATTCGGAAAAACGATATAAAACATCTATAAGAAAAATTGAATTTTCGGCGTCAAGCCATACCTTGGGTCGAGATATGGGATTTGGTCATAATTGATCTACAGCAAAATAAGATGCTTTTCGTATGTATTTTTATGGGGCGATTCGGGAAAACAATATTAAACGTCGTATACGCAAAGTCGAGTTTTCGGCGTCAAGCCATACCTTGGGTCGAGATATCGGATTTGGTCATAATCGATCTACAGCAAAGTAAGATGCTTTTCGTATGTATTTTGACGCGGCGATTTGGGGAAACCATATAAAACATCGTATACGCAAGTCGAGTTTTCGGCGTCAAGCCATACCTTGGTCCGAGATATCGGATATTGGTCATATGATCTACGCAAAGTAAGAATGCTTTTCGTATGTATTTTATGCGGCGATTCGGGAAAAACATATAAAAATCGAATAAGAAAAGTCAGATTTTCAGCGTCAAGCCATTACCTTGGGGTGGGTCGAGATATCGGATTTGTTCATAATCGATTACAGCCAAAAAAGATGTTTTTGTGTGTATTTTGGACGTGGGGCGATTCGGAAAAACGATAAAATCCTATAAGCAAAATGAATTTTCGGCGTCAAGCCATACCTTGGTCGAGATATCAAATTGGTCATAAATCGACCTTCAGCAAAAAAACAAGATGATTTTTGTGTGTATTGTGAACGTAGCGATCGGAAAAACGATATAACCCTCGTATAAGCAATGATGATTTTCGGCGTCAAGCCAAACCTTGGGTCGAGATATCGGAATTGATCATAATCGATCTACAGCAAAAAGTAAGATGATTTTCGTTATGTTTTTTATGGGACGATTCGAAAAACCATATTAAAACGTCGTTATAAGCACAGTCAAATTTCGGCGTCACGCCATACCTTTGATCGAGATATAAGATTTGGTCATAATCGATCTACAGCAAAGTAAGATGCTTTTAGTATGTATTTTTTATGCGGCCAATTCGGGAAAAAACCTATAAAACATTCGTCTAACAATCCAAGTCAGATTTTCAGCGTCAAGCCATACCTTGAGGTCGAGGATAATCGGATTTGGTCATAATAGATCTACAGCAAAAAAGATGCTTTTTGGTGTATTTTGGACGTGGCGATCGGAAAAAACGCTATAAAAACATCCTATAAGCAAATTGAATTTTCGGCGTCAAGCCATACCTTGGGTCGAGATATCGGATTTGGTTCATAATCGATCCACAGCAAAGTAAGATGCTTTTCGTATGATTTTGATGGGGACGATTCGGGAAAACAATATTAAAGCGTTATAAGCAAAGTCGAATTTTCGGCGTTCAAGCTACCTTGGGGTCGAGGATATGGATTGGTTCATAAATCGATCTACAGCAAAAGTAAGAGGGTTTCGATGTAGTTTTATTGGGCGATTCGGGAAAACAATATAACGTCGTATAAAGCAAAGCGAATTTCGGCGTCAAGCCATACCTTGGGTCGAGATATAGGAGTTGGTCATAATCGAACTACAGACAACGTAAGATGCTTTCGATGTATTTTAATGGGGCGATTTCGGGGAAAACAATTTAAACGCGTATAAGCAAAGTCGAATTTTCGGCGTCAAGTCATACCTTGGGCGAGATATCGGATTAAGTCATATCGATCTACAGCAAAAGTACGAGCTTTTCGTTTGTATTTTTATGGGGAGATTCGGAAAACAATATTAAACGTGTATAAGCAAAGCGAATTTCGGCGTCAAGCCATTACCTGGGTCGAGATATCGGATTTGGTCATATCGATATACGACAAAGAAGATGCATTTTTCGTATGATTTTTATGGGGCGATTTTTGTTTGAAAACAATATTAAAACGTCGAAAAGCAAAAGTCGAATTTTCGGCGTCAAGTAATACCTTGGGTCGAGACGAGAATCGGATTTAGTGATAAATCGTCTACAAGCAAAAAGATACTTTTTGTGTGTATTTTGACGTAGCGATTCGGAAAAAAGATATAAAAGTCGTATAAGCAAAGTCGAATTTCCCCCCCCGGCGTCAAGTCATACCTTGGGTTCGAGATATCGGATTTAGTAATAATCGATCTACAGCAAAGTAAGAGCTTTTCGTTTGGATTTTTATGGGCGATTCGGGGGAAAACAATATTAAACGTGTCTAAGCAAAGTGAATTTTCGACGGTCAAGCCATACCTTTGTCGAGATATCAAATTGGTCATAATCGATCTTCAGCAAAAAAAGAGCTTTTGTGTGTATTTTGACGTAGCGATTCGGAAAAAAAAAAACGATATAAACCATCGTATAAGCAATCTTGAATTTCGGCGTCAAGCCATACCTTGGTTCGAGATTCGGATTGACATAATCGATCTAAAGCAAAGTAAGATGTTTTCGTATGTTTTTTATGGGACGATTCGAAAAACCATATTAAACGGCGTATAAGGCACAGTCAAAAATTTTCGGCGTCAAGCCAATTACCATTTGATCGAGATATAAGATTTAGTCCTAACACATACCGCAAAGTAAGGTGCTTTTCGGTATGTTTTTGCGCGGCGAGTGGGGAGAAAACCATTATAAAACACATCGTATATGCAAAGTCGGATTTTACAGCGTCAAGCCATACCTTGGGTCGAGATATCGGATTTGGTCATAATCATCCTACAGCAAAAAAAAAGAGCGTTTTGTGTGTATTTTGACGTTCGATTGGAGAAAAAATTATATAAAACGTTTGAAAGCAAAGTCGAATTTTCGGCGTCAAGTCATACCTGGGTCGAGAGATCGATTTGGTCATAATCGATCTACGCAAAATAAGATTGCTTTTCGATGTATTTTTATGGGGCGATTCGGGAAAACAATATTATAAACGTCGTTTTTAAGCAACGTCGAATTTTTGGCGAAAGCCATAACTTGGGTCGAGATATCGGAGTTGGTTCATAATCGACTACAGCAAAGTAAGATGCATTTTCGTATGTATTTTTATGCGCGATTTCGGGAAAAAACCATATAAAACATCGTATAAGCAAAGTCGAATTTTCGGCGTCAAGCAATACCTTGGTCGAAGATATCGGATTTGGTTCATAATCGATTACAGCAAAGAAGATGCTTTTAGTATGAATTTTTATGCGGCGATTCGGGAAAAAACATATAAAACATCAATATAAGCAAAGTCGGATTTTCAGCGTCAAGCCATACCATTGGGGTTCGTCGATATCGTATTTTGGTCATAAATCGATCTACAGCTCAAAAACAGATGCTTTTTGGTGTGTACTTTGACGTTGCGAGTGTCAGGAAAAAAACCGAATAAAAAACGTCGTATAAGCAAAGTCGAATTTTCGGCCGCGTCAATCCATTACCTTGGGTTCGAGATACTCGGATTGGTCATAATCGATCCTAACAACAAGCAAAAAAAAGATACTTTTTAGGTGTGTTTATTGACGTGGGCGATTCAGGAAAAACGATATAAAACATCGTATACAATGTTGACTTTTTGGGGGGTGAGGGACGGTCAGCTACCTTTGGTCGAGGATATCAAATTTTGGTCATAATCGATACTTCAGCAAAAGAAAGATGCTTTTTGAGGGGGAGAGAGAGGGGGTATTTTGACGTGCGATTCGGAAACAGCGATATTAAAACATCGTAAATCAATGTTTGAATTTTCGGCGTCAAGTCCTACCTTGGGTCGAGAATATCCGGATTTTGTCATAATCGATCTACGCAAAAAAAGATACTTTTTGTGTGTATTTTGACGTGGCGATTCGGAAAAACTGATATAAACAATCGGTGGGGGGGGGGGGGGGGTATAAGCAAGTTGATTTCAGGACAAGTCATACCATTGTGTCGAGATATCGGATTTGGTCATAATCGATCTCCAGGCAAAGTAATGTGCTTTTCAGGGGGGGGGGGGGGGGGTATGTATTTTGACGCGGCGATTCGGGGAAACATATAAAACACGTATAAGCAAAGGTCGTAATTTTTTCGCAGCGTCAAGTCATACCTTGAGGTTCGAGATCTCGGATTAAGTCATAATCGATCTAAACGCAGCAGACAAGATGCTTTTTCGTTTTGTATTTTTACATGGGGCGATTCAGGAAAACAATATTAACGTTCGTATAAGCAAAGTATGAAATTTTCGACCGTCCCAAGCCCCATAACCTTTGGTCGAGATATCAATATCAAATTTGGGTCATAATCGATCTTTTCAGCAAAAAAAGATGCTTTTGTGTGCTGTATTTTTTGACAGTTGCGATTCGGAAACCGATATAAAAACATCGTATAAGCAATCGTTTGATTTTCGCGCGGCCAAGTCATACCTTGGGTCGCGATATCGGATTTGGTCATAATCGATCTACGCAATAAAAGATAGCTTTTTGTTGTAATTTTGACGTTGCAATTCGGAAAAACGATCTATTAAAACATCGTATAAGCAAAGTTGAATTTTCGTGGCGTCCAAGCATAACCTTGGGGTCGAGATCTTCGATTTGGTCATAATCGATCTACAGCACAAGTAAGTGCTTTTCGTATGTATTTTTAATGGGGCGATTCGGGAAAACAATATTACACTCCGGTATAAGCCAAGTTTTGAATTTTCGCTGGGCGTCAGCGATACCTTGGGTCCGATGATATCGGACTCTTTGTCATAATCGATCTACAGCAAAGTAAAATGGTTTTTCGTATGTATTTTATTGGCGATTCGGGAAAACAATATTTTAAACGTCCGGATAAGCCAAAGTCGAATTTTCGGCGTACAAGCCATACCTTGGGTCGAGATATCGGATTTGGTCATAATCGATCTACAGCAAAGTAAATGCTTTTCATATGTATTTGTTAAATTATGGGGCGATTCGGAAAACAATTTAAAACGTCGTAAAAGCAAAAGTCGAATTTGCAGGGGGAGTCAAGCCTACCTTGGTCCGAGATATCGGGGATTTGGGTCATAATCGATCTACAGCCACAGTAAGAATGCAATTTTCGTATGTTAATTTTTGTTGGGCGATTCGGGAAAACAAATATTTAAACGTCGTATAAGCAAAGTCGAATTTTTTCGGCGTCCAAGTCATGCTTGGGTCGAGCTATCGGATTTGGGTCAAAATCGTCTACAGCAAAAAAGATAACTTTGTTTTTTGTGTGTAATTTTTTGAACATGGCGATTCGGAAAACCGATATAAAACATCGTATAAGCAATGTTGAATTTTCGGCGTCAAGTCATACCTTGGGTCGAGATATCGGATTTGGTCATAATCGATCTACAGCAAAAAAAGATACTTTTTGTGTGTATTTTGACGTGGCGATTCGGAAAAACGATATAAAACGTCGTATAAGCAAAGTCGAATTTTCGGCGTCAAGTCCATACCTTGGGTCGAGATATCGGATTTGGTGATAATCGATCTACAACAAAGTAAGGTGCTTTTTGTATGTATTTTGACGCGGCGATTCGGGGAAACCATATAAAACATCGTATAAGCAAAGTCGAATTTTCGCAAAATAAGATAAAGCAAAATAAGAAGCAAGAGCAAAATAAGATGCTTTTCGTATGTATTTTTATGGGGCGATTCGGGAAAACAATATTAAACGTCGTATAAGCAAAGTCGAATTTTCGGCGTCAAGTCATACATTGGGTCGAGATATCGGATTTGGTCATAATCGATCTACAGCAAAGTAAGGTGCTTTTCGTATGTATTTTGACGCGGCGATTCGGGGAAACCATATAAAACATCGTATAAGCAAAGTCGAATTTTCGGCGTCAAGCCATACCTTGGGTCGAGATATCGGATTTGGTCATAATCGATCTACAGCAAAGTAAGATGCTTTTCGTATGTATTTTTATGCGGCGATTCGGGAAAACAATATTAAACGTCGTATAAGCAAAGTCGAATTTTCGGCGTCAAGCCATACCTTGGGTCGAGATATCGGATTTGGTCATAATCGATCTACAGCAAAAAAAGATACTTTTTGTGTGTATGATGTTATTGAAATAAAAAGCAGCTCTTCTTAGTAACACGCAGTTGTTTTATTTGTTATATTATCACAACGTAGTAAGTACCTATCCAACAGTTAGCAGCCATTACAATTTACACTGAATGAACTAACGAAGGAACCGGAAGAAGACCGAACAAATATTTTAAAGGATAATACCAACATTGATTTACAATGATGAATGCATTAGCCAACTTAATATAAATAAACATTGCCATGCTAATAACACCCCTTCTCAATGTTTATACATATCAAATGTTTGTATCTAATCAAAATTATATCGACACTAAAATATTACTTACACATCTCTAGTTATCTACCTTTTAGTCTAATTTGACATTACACTTTGTTAAAAACTTTTTTTTTTTTTTGTTTTTTTTTTTTTTTTTGTTGACCCGGTGGAAATGCCGCCGGCTCACTGACAGGAGCCGACGTCGGCGCCGGTTGGTCGGCGCCGCCTTATGCACACCCGGCCGCTGGGAGTCGACCGGGTAGTGTGGGGCTCTCCCCTGGATTGGGCCTCTGCTAATCAGAGGCCCGTCCAAGGGCATACCCACTAAAACCACCGGGGCTTTTCCCATTCAACGCCCGCTAAGTTCGGGACGGAACGCGGGATTACCACCAGGCTGCCACCGCGAACCGTCCTGGGCGAAGAGGCTCGCCAACACGGCCTCCCTTCCAAACATCGGTCCTTAGGACCCAGGGCCTCTCCCACGGCCCACCAACTCCACCCCCCGAATGGCATCCACACTGCTGGCTGCAGTGCAGAATACCGCGGGAGGAGAATTGCAAGGTACCCCTCCCCCACCATACACTGCTGGCTGCCAGTGCAGAGTGGGTTGGGGAAACAAAACCTGCAGGCTTCAACACGAAGCCGCCGCAAGTCCCAACTCCGCTGGATGCGGAGCCAGGAAAATTGGCAACGCCGGACTGCCGCCGAGCCACTCTGGCTGGAAACTCGACGCAGAACCTCCGAAACACGGCCTTTCGGCCACCGAGCCCGCGGGCTCTCCACTCAGGAAGGGGCGGCAACCTGACGAAGCGTGGCCAGACTGGGAGGGCTGGACTGGACACTGAAGCCCTCAGTCGTCCGACATCCCCCCAGCTGCCACTGGTCCTGAGCCGCCTTAAATGCGCAGGCAATTTCGGCACAACCACTTCGGTGGGGTGCCGTAGGGCCTCCACCGGCCAGAGACGGCATGTCGAGGAGGATAACAAGGGGCAGGGTTCACCCCTAGCGCACTAGGCGTGATAACCCTGCCGTCCGACCTCGGCCGATGGGACGTGGGAGTCCCCGGGATTTATGTCCGAAGACTACTCACTTCTCGACCCCCGCCGGCCGGTTAAGGCAAGCGGGAGGAGCAGGGCCCTTAACGGCTTCAGCCCATCCGGATAACTGCCGGGTGGGAGGCCCAGGCCCGCGCATAGGCCAACCAAAAACGCCGGGGGTGACAGAACACCCCCCCACCAAACGCCTCGCTCCGGAAGGGAGCGGTCCACTCAGAGACCTAGACCGAGCCCGGCCTAGGTCCGTAGGGGGGGTTACAAGCCTCCTTACTTATAGATTTTGTAACATGTCAGCTAATTGTTCATTGGTACTTATGTACTGAATATTTATTTTATTAATTTTTTACTAATTCTTTGATAAGTGATAGCGATGTCAACATGCTTGAGTCGTTTAACTGAGTCTGTAGTAGCATTTAAAATGGCCGACTGGTTGTCACCAGTACAATTTAACTGGACCAACATTTTGACATTCGAAATCTCTTAACAAATTTGTATGCCAGCAAGCTTCACTTGCTGCCATACTTAATGCAACATATTCGGCCTCAGTTGATGACAAGCTTACAGAGGATTGCTTCTTTGAACACCACATAATCAAACAATTTGCCAAAAGTAAACAAGTAGCCAGATGTAGACTTTCTATCCCGCTGATCACCACCCCAATCAGCATCACAGTAGCCCTTTAATACAGTATCATTATTACACTGATAAACTATTTTATAATCTAAGGTATGCTTCCACATAACGTAATACTCTTTTACAGTGCACTAAGGTAATAAATTATTGGAGCATTATCTGATACCTTACTTAATAAAGATATGGCAAAACACATGTCAGGCCTAGTGCCTGAGACAGCATACATAAGGCAGCCGATAATTTGCCTACAGATTCCTTCTATATCTTTATTACATTCTGTGTTTGAATTAAAACAAATTGTATTACAGTTTAAATCTAATGGTGGTGAACATGGGTTTACAATTTTCCATATTAAATTTTTTGAGTACATTCACTAAGTAATTCTCTTTGTGACAATATAGTTATACTATTCTCTAAATCTTGTTTCACATTTATTCCTAAAAATCTGAAATTAACCCTAAATCTTTAATCTTGAATTCTTTGCTCAATTTTATTTTTATGTTTGTGACCTCATGTTCATTAGTTCCAAAAACTAGCAAATCATCTACATATATCAATACAAATGTTTTATCTTTACCACTACACCTTTTATACAGACATGATCACATTTGGACCTTATAAACCTTCTTGAGTTAGAACAGAATTAACTTTAATATTCCAGGATTTAGGTGAACTTTTTAACCCATATAATGACTTATTTAACTTTACAAATATTGTTATCTCCTGAATAAGCCCCTTCTGGCAATCTAACATACACATTTTCTTTTATATCACCATATAAGAAAGCTCCTGTGACATCCATTTGGTATATAGGTAAGTTATATTTAGTTGCAATTATTACAAAATAATCTAAATGTTGATAACTTGGCAACTGGGGACTAAATGTCACTTAAATTAATTATATCTTGTTGCTCAAACCCCCTAGCAACAAGCCTAGCCTTATATTGTTTGACATTATTTATATTTTTAATCTTAAAAACAGATTTTCGGCGTAAAGCCATACCTTGGGTCGAGATATCGGATTTGGTCATAATCGATCTACAGCAAAGTAAGATGCTTTTCGTATGTATTTTTATGCGGCGATTCGGGAAAAACATATAAAACATCATATAAGCAAAGTCGGATTTTCAGCGTCAAGCCATACCTTGGGTCGAGATATCGTATTTGGTCATAATCGATCTACAGCAAAAAAAGATGCTTTTTGTGTGTATTTTGACGTTGCGATTCGGAAAAACGATATAAAACGTCGTATAAGCAAAGTCGAATTTTCGGCGTCAAGTCATACCTTGGGTCGAGATATCGGATTTGGTCATAATCGATCTACAGCAAAAAAAGATACTTTTTGTGTGTATTTTGACGTGGCGATTCGGAAAAACGATATAAAACATCGTATAAGCAAAGTTGAATTTTCGACGTCAAGCCATACCTTTGGTCGAGATATCAAATTTGGTCATAATCGATCTTCAGCAAAAAAAGATGCTTTTTGTGTGTATTTTGACGTGGCGATTCGGAAAACCGATATAAAACATCGTATAAGCAATGTTGAATTTTCGGCGTCAAGTCATACCTTGGGTCGAGATATCGGATTTGGTCATAATCGATCTACAGCAAAAAAAGATACTTTTTGTGTGTATTTTGACGTGGCGATTCGGAAAAACGATATAAAACATCGTATAAGCAAAGTTGAATTTTCGGCGACAAGTCATACATTGTGTCGAGATATCGGATTTGGTCATAATCGATCTACAGCAAAGTAAGGTGCTTTTCGTATGTATTTTGACGCGGCGATTCGGGGAAACCATATAAAACATCGTATAAGCAAAGTCGAATTTTCGGCGTCAAGCCATACCTTGGGTCGAGATATCGGATTTGGTCATAATCGATCTACAGCAAACTAAGATGCTTTTCGAATGTATTTTTATGGGGCGATTCGGGAAAACAATATTAAACGTCGTATAAGCAAAGTCGAATTTTCGGCGTCAAGCCATACCTTGGGTCGACATATCGGATTCGGTCATAATCGATCTACAGCAAAGTAAGATGCTTTTCGTATGTATTTTGACGCGGCGATTCGGGGAAACCATATAAAACATCGTATAAGCAAAGTCGAATTTTCGGCGACAAGTCATACATTGTGTCTAGATATCGGATTTGGTCATAATCGATCTACAGCAAAGTAAGGTGCTTTTCGTATGTATTTTGACGCGGCGATTCGGGGAAACCATATAAAACATCGTATAAGCAAAGTCGAATTTTCGGCGTCAAGCCATACCTTGGGTCGAGATATCGGATTTGGTCATAATCGATCTACAGCAAAGTAAGATGCTTTTCGTATGTATTTTTTGGGGCGATTCGGGAAAACAATATTAAACGTCGTATAAGCAAAGTCGAATTTTCGGCGTCAAGCCATACCTTGGGTCGAGATATCGGATTTGGTCATAATCGATCTACAGCAAAGTAAGATGGTTTTCGTATGTATTTTTATTGGGCGATTCGGAAAAACGATATAAAACGTCGTATAAGCAAAGTCGAATTTTCGGCGTCAAGTCCATACCTTGGGTCGAGATATCGGATTTGGTTATAATCGATCTACAGCAAAGTAAGGTGCTTTTCGTATGTATTTTGACGCGGCGATTCGGGGAAACCATATAAAACATCGTATAAGCAAAGTCGAATTTTCGGCGTCAAGCCATACCTTGGGTCGAGATATCGGATTTGGTCATAATCGATCTACAGCAAAGTAAGATGCTTTTCGTATGTATTTTTGTTGGGCGATTCGGGAAAACAATATTAAACGTCGTATAAGCAAAGTCGAATTTTCGGCGTCAAGTCATACCTTGGGTCGAGATATCGGATTTGGTCATAATCGTCTACAGCAAAAAAGATACTTTTTGTGTGTATTTTGACGTGGCGATTCGGAAAACCGATATAAAACATCGTATAAGCAATGTTGAATTTTCGGCGTCAAGTCATACCTTAGGTCGAGATATCGGATTTGGTCATAATCGATCTACAGCAAAAAAAGATACTTTTTGTGTGTATTTTGACGTGGCGATTCGGAAAAACGATATAAAACGTCGTATAAGCAAAGTCGAATTTTCGGCGTCAAGTCCATACCTTGGGTCGAGATATCGGATTTGGTTATAATCGATCTACAACAAAGTAAGGTGCTTTTCGTATGTATTTTGACGCGGCGATTCGGGGAAACCATATAAAACATCGTATAAGCAAAGTCGAATTTTCGGCGTCAAGCCATACCTTGGGTCGAGATATCGGATTTGGTCAAAATCGATCTACAGCAAAGAATGATGCTTTTTGTGTGTATTTTGACGTGGCGATTCGGAAAAACGATATAAAACATCGTATAAGCAAAGTCGAATTTTCGGCGTCAAGTCATACCTTGGGTCGAGCTATCGGATTTGGTCATAATCGATCTACAGCAAAAAAAGATGCTTTTTGTGTGTATTTTGACGTTGCGATTCGGAAAAACGATATAAAACATCGTATAAGCAAAGTTGAATTTTCGGCGTCAAGCCATACCTTGGGTCGAGATATCGGATTTGGTCATAATCGATCTACAGCAAAGTAAGATGCTTTTCGTATGTATTTTTATGGGGCTATTCGGGAAAACAATATTAAACGTCGTATAAGCAAAGTCGAATTTTCGGCGTCAAGTCATACCTTGGGTCGAGATATCGGATTTGGTCATAATCGTCTACAGCAAAAAAGATACTTTTTGTGTGTATTTTGACGTGGCGATTCGGAAAAACGATATAAAACATCGTATAAGCAATGTTGAATTTTCGGCGTCAAGCCATACCTTGGTTCGAGATATCGGAATTGATCATAATCGATCTACAGCAAAGTAAGATGATTTTCGTATGTTTTTTTATGGGACGATTCGAAAAACCATATTAAACGTCGTATAAGCCCAGTCAAATTTTCGGCGTCAAGCCATACCTTTGGTCGAGATATAAGATTTATTCATAATCGATCTACAGCAAAGTCAGATGCTTTTCGTTTGTATTTTGACGTGGCGATTCGGAAAAACGATATAAAACATGGTATAAGCAAAGTTGAATTTTCGGCGTCAAGCCATACCTTGGGTCGAGATATCGGATTTGGTCATAATCGATCTACGGCAAAAAAAGATACTTTTTGTGTGTATTTTGACGTGGCGATTCGGAAAAACGATATAAAACATCGTATAAGCAAAGTTGAATTTTCGGCGTCAAGCCATACCTTGGGTCGAGAAATCGGATTAGGTCATAATCGATCTACAGCAAAGTAAGATGCTTTTCGTATGTATTTTGACGCGGCGATTCGGGGAAACCATATAAAACATCGTATAAGCAAAGTCGAATTTTCGGCGTCAAGTCATACCTTTGGTCGAGATATCGGATTTGGTCATAATCGATCTACAGCAAAAAAAGATGCTTTTTGTGTGTAATTTTGACGGTGCGATTCGGAAAAACGATATAAAACATCGTATAAACAAAGTTGAATTTTCGGCGTCATGCCATACCTTGGGTCGAGATATCGGATTTGGTCATAATCGATCTACAGCAAAATAAGATGCTTTTCGTATGTATTTTTATGGGGCGATTCGGGAAAACAATATTAAACGTCGTATAAGCAAAGTCGAATTTTCGGCGTAAAGCCATACCTTGGGTCGAGATATCGGATTTGGTCATAATCGATCTACAGCAAAAAAAGATGCTTTTTGTGTGTATTTTGACGTCGCGATTCGGAAAAAAGATATAAAACGTCGTATAAGCAAAGTCGAATTTCCGGCGTCAAGTCATACCTTGGATCGAGATATCGGTTTTGGTCATAATCGTCTACAGCAAAAAAGATACTTTTTGAGTGTATTTTGACGTGGCGATTCGGAAAAACGATATAAAACATCGTATAAGCAAAGTCGAATTTCGGCGTCAAGCCATACCTTGGGTCGAGATATCGGATTTGGTCATAATCGATCTACAGCAAAGTAAGATGCTTTTCGTATGTATTTTTGTTGGGCGATTCGGGAAAACAATATTAAACGTCGTATAAGCAAAGTCGAATTTTCGGCGTCAAGCCATACCTTGGGTCGAGATATCGGATTTGGTCATAATCGTCTACAGCAAAAAAGATACTTTTTGTGTGTATTTTGACGTGGCGATTCGGAAAACCGATATAAAACATCGTATAAGCAATGTTGAATTTTCGGCGTCAAGTCATACCTTAGGTCGAGATATCGGATTTGGTCATAATCGATCTACAGCAAGAAAAGATACTTTTTGTGTGTATTTTTACGTGGCGATTCGGAAAAACGATATAAAACATCGTATAAGCAAAGTTGAATTTTCGGCGTCAAGCCATACCTTGGGTCGAGATATCGGATTTGGTCATAATCGATCTACAGCAAAACAAGATACTTTTGTGTGTATTTTGACGAGGCGATTCGGAAAAACGATATAAAACATCGTATAAGCAAAGTTGAATTTTCGGCGTCAAGCCATACCTCGGGTCGAGATATCGGATTTGGTCATAATCGATCTACAGCAAAGTAAGGTGCTTTTCGTATGTGTTTTGACGCGGCGATTCGGGGAAACCATATAAAACATCGTATAAGCAAAGTCGAATTTTTGGCGTCAAGTCATACCTTTATCGAGATATCGGATTTGGTCATAATCGATCTACAGCAAAAAAAGATGCTTTTTGTGTGTACTTTGACGGTGCGATTCGGAAAAACGATATAAAACATCGTATAAGCAAAGTTGAATTTTCGGCGTCAAGCCATACCTTGGGTCGAGATATCGGATTTGGTCATAATCGATCTACAGCAAAGTAAGATGCTTTTCGTATGTATTTTTATGGGGCGATTCGGGAAAACAATATTAAACGTCGTATAAGCAAAGTCGAATTTTCGGCGTAAAGCCATACCTTGGGTCGAGATATCGGATTTGGTCATAATCGATCTACAGCAAAAAAAGATGCTTTTTGTGTGTATTTTGACGTCGCGATTCGGAAAAAAGATATAAAACGTCGTATAAGCAAAGTCGAATTTCCGGCGTCAAGTCATACCTTGGATCGAGATATCGGTTTTGGTCATAATCGTCTACAGCAAAAAAGATACTTTTTGAGTGTATTTTGACGTGGCGATTCGGAAAAACGATATAAAACATCGTATAAGCAAAGTCGAATTTTCGGCGTCAAGCCATACCTTGGGTCGAGATATCGGATTTGGTCATAATCGATCTACAGCAAAGTAAGATGCTTTTCGTATGTATTTTTGTTGGGCGATTCGGGAAAACAATATTAAACGTCGTATAAGCAAAGTCGAATTTTCGGCGTCAAGCCATACCTTGGGTCGAGATATCGGATTTGGTCATAATCGTCTACAGCAAAAAAGATACTTTTTGTGTGTATTTTGACGTGGCGATTCGGAAAACCGATATAAAACATCGTATAAGCAATGTTGAATTTTCGGCGTCAAGTCATACCTTAGGTCGAGATATCGGATTTGGTCATAATCGATCTACAGCAAGAAAAGATACTTTTTGTGTGTATTTTTACGTGGCGATTCGGAAAAACGATATAAAACATCGTATAAGCAAAGTTGAATTTTCGGCGTCAAGCCATACCTTGGGTCGAGATATCGGATTTGGTCATAATCGATCTACAGCAAAAAAAGATACTTTTTGTGTGTATTTTGACGTGGCGATTCGGAAAAACGATATAAAACATCGTATAAGCAAAGTTGAATTTTCGGCGTCAAGCCATACCTCGGGTCGAGATATCGGATTTGGTCATAATCGATCTACAGCAAAGTAAGGTGCTTTTCGTATGTGTTTTGACGCGGCGATTCGGGGAAACCATATAAAACATCGTATAAGCAAAGTCGAATTTTTGGCGTCAAGTCATACCTTTATCGAGATATCGGATTTGGTCATAATCGATCTACAGCAAAAAAAGATGCTTTTTGTGTGTACTTTGACGGTGCGATTCGGAAAAACGATATAAAACATCGTATAAGCAAAGTTGAATTTCGGCGTCAAGCCATACCTTGGGTCGAGATATCGGATTTGGTCATAATCGATCTACAGCAAAGTAAGATGCTTTTCGTATGTATTTTTATGGGCGATTCGGGAAAACAATATTAAAACGTCGTATAAGCAAAGTCGAATTTTCGGCGTAAAGCCCTACCTTGGGTCGAGATATCGGATTTGGTCATAATCGAATCTACAGCAAAAAAAGATGCTTTTTGTGTGTATTTTGACGTCGCGATTCGGAAAAAAGATATAAACGTCGTATAAGCAAAGTCGAATTTCCGGCGTCAAGTCATACCTTGGATCGAGATATCGGTTTTGGTCATAATCGTCTACAGCAAAAAAGATACTTTTGAGTGTATTTGACGTGGCGATTCGGAAAAACGATATAAACATCGTATAAGCAAAGTCGAATTTTCGGCGTCAAGCCATACCTTGGGTCGAGATATTCGGATTTGGTCATAATCGATCTACAGCAAAGTAAGATGCTTTTTCGTATGTATTTTTGTTGGGCGATTCGGGAAAACAATATTAAACGTCGTATAAGCAAAGTCGAATTTTCGGCGTCAAGCCATACCTTGGTCGAGATATCGGATTTGGTCATAATCGTCTACAGCAAAAAAGATACTTTTGTGTGTATTTTGACGTGGCGATTCGGAAACCGATATAAAACATCGTATAAGCAATGTGAATTTTCGGCGTCCAAGTCATACCTTAGGTCGAGATATCGGATTTGGTCATAATCGATCTACAGCAAGAAAAGGATACTTTTTGTGTGTATTTTTACGTGGCGATTCGGAAAAAACGATATAAACATCGTATAAGCAAAGTTGAATTTTCGGCGTCAAGCCATACCTTGGGTCGAGATATCGGATTTGGTCATAATCGATCTACAGCAAAAACAAGATACTTTTGTGTGGTATTTTGACGTGGCGATTCGGAAAAACGATATAAAACATCGTAATAAGCAAAGTTGAATTTTCGGCGTCAAGCCATACCTCGGGTCGAGATATCGGATTTGGTCATAATCGATCTACAGCAAAGTAAGATGCTTTTCGTATGTATTTTGACGCGGCGATTTGGGGAAACCATATAAAAACATCGTATAAGCAAAAGTCGAATTTTCGGCGGACAAGTCATACATTGTGTCGAGGATATCGGATTTGGTCATAATCGATCTACAGCAAAGTAAAGTGCTTTTCGTATGTATTTTGACGCGGCGATTCGGGGAAAACCATATAAAACATCGTATAAGCAAAGTCGAATTTTCGGCGTCAATCATACCTTGGGTCCGAGATTATCTATTTGGTCATAATCGATCTACAGCAAAAAAAGATACTTTTTGTGTGTATTTTGACGTGGTGATTCGGAAAAACGATATAAAACATCGTACAAGCAAAGTTGAATTTTTCGACGTCAAGCCATACCTTTGGTCCGAGATATCAAATTTGGTCATAAATCGATCTTCAGGCAAAAAAAGATGCTTTTTGTGGTGTATTTTGACTTGGCGATTCGGAAAAACCGATATAAAAACATCGTATAAGCAATGTTGAATTTTCGGCGTCCAAGTCATACCTTGGGTCGAGATATCGGATTTGGTCATAATCGATCTACAGCAAAAAAAGATACTTTTGTGTGTATTTTGACCGTGGCGATTCGGAAAAACCGATATAAAACATCGTATAAGCAAAGTTGAATTTTCGCGACAAGTCATACATTGTGTCGAGATATCGGATTTGGTCATAATCGATCTACAGCAAAGTAAGGTGCTTTTCGTTTGTATTTTGGACGCGGCGATTCGGGAAACCATAATAAACTCGTATAAGCAAAGTCGAATTTTCGGCGTCAAGCCATACCTTGGGTCGAGATATCGGATTTGGTCATAATCGATCTACAGCAAACTAAGATGCTTTTCGTATGTATTTTTATGGGGCGATTCGGGAAAACAATATTAAACGTCGTATAAGCAAAGTCGAATTTTCGGCGTAAAGCCATACCTTGGGTCGACATATCGGATTTGGTCAAAATCGATCTACAGCAAAGAATGATGCTTTTTGTGTGTATTTTGACGTGGCGATTCGGAAAAACGATATAAAACATCGTATAAGCAAAGTCGAATTTTCGGCGTCAAGTTCATACCTTGGGATCGGCTATCGTATTTGGTCATAATCGATCTACAGCACAAAGATGCTTTTTGTGTGTATTTTGACGTTTCGATCGGAAAAACCGATATAAAACATCGTATAGCAAGTCGAATTTTCGCGTCAAGCCATACCTTGGTCGAGATATCGGATTGGTCATGATCGATCTACAGCAAACTAAATTCTTTTCGTATGTACTTTTATGGGGCGATTCGGGAAAACAATATAAACGTCGTATAAGCAAAGTCGAATTATCGGTAAAGCCATACCATTGGTCGACATATCGGATTTGGTCAAAATGATCCTACAGCAAAGAATGATGCTTTTTGTGTGTATTTTGACGTGGCTGAATTCGGAAAAACGATATAAAACATCGTATAAGCAAAGTTCGAATTTTCGGCGTCAAGTTCATACCTTGGGTCGAGCTATCGATTTGGTCATACATCGATCTACAGCAAAAAAAGATGCTTTTTGTGTGTATTTTGACGTTGCGATTCGGAAAAACGATATAAAACATCGTATAAGCAAAGTTGAATTTTCGGCGTCAAGCCATACCTTGGGTCGAGATATCGGAATTGATCATAATCGATCTACAGCAAAGTAAGATGATTTTCGTATGTTTTTTTATGGGACGATTCGAAAAACCATATTAAACGTCGTATAAGCACAGTCAAATTTTCGGCGTCAAGCCATACCTTTGGTCGAGATATAGAATTGATTCATAATCGATCTACAGCAAAGTCAGATGCTTTTTGTTGTATTTTGACGTGGCGATTCGGAAAAACGATATAAAACATCGTATAAGCAAAGTTGAATTTTCGGCGTCAAGCCATACCTTGGGTCGAGATATCGGATTTGGTCATAATCGATCTACAGCAAAAAAGATACTTTTGTAGTGTATTTTGACGTGGCGATTCGGAAAAACGATATAAAACATCGTATAAGCAAAGTTGAATTTTCGGCGTCAAGCCATACCTTGGGTCGAGATATCGGATTTGGTCATAATCGATCTACAGCAAAGTAAGATGCTTTTTGTATGTATTTTGACGCGGCGATTCGGGAAAACATATAAAACATCGTATAAGCAAAGTCGAATTTTCGGCGTCAAGTCATACCTTGATCGAGATATCGGATTTGGTCATAATCGATCTACAGCAAAAAAAGATGCTTTTTGTGTGTATTTTGACGGTGCGATTCGGAAAAACGATATAAAACATCGTATAAGCAAAGTTGAATTTTCGGCGTCAAGCCATACCTTGGGTCGAGATATCGGATTTGGTCATAATCGATCTACAGCAAAGTAAGATGCTTTTCGTATGTATTTTTATGGGGCGATTCGGGAAAACAATATTAAACGTCGTATAAGCAAAGTCGAATTTTCGGCGTCAAGTCATACCTTGGGTCGAGATATCGGATTTGGTCATAATCGATCTACAGCAAAGTAAGGATAGCTTTTTGTAGTGTATTTTGACGTGGCGATTCGGAAAAACGATATAAAACATCGTATAAGCAATGTTGAATTTTCGGCGTCAAGCCATACCTTGGTTCGAGATATCGGAATTGATCATAATCGATCTACAGCAAAGTAAGATGATTTTCGTATGTTTTTTTATGGGACGATTCGAAAAACCATATTAAACGTCGTATAAGCACAGTCAAATTTTCGGCGTCAAGCCATACCTTTGGTCGAGATATAAGATTGATTCATAATCGATCTACAGCAAAGTCAGATGCTTTTCGTTTGTATTTTGACGTGGCGATTCGGAAAAACGATATAAAACATCGTATAAGCAAAGTTGAATTTTCGGCGTCAAGCCATACCTTGGGTCGAGATATCGGATTTGGTCATAGATCGATCTACAGCAAAAAAAGATACTTTTTGTGTGTATTTTGACGTGGCGATTCGGAAAAACGATATAAAACATCGTATAAGCAAAGTTGAATTTTCGGCGTCAAGCCATACCTTGGGTCGAGATATCGGATTTGGTCATAATCGATCTACAGCAAAGTAAGGTGCTTTTCGTATGTATTTTGACGCGGCGATTCGGGGAAACCATATAAAACATCGTATAAGCAAAGTCGAATTTTTGGCGTCAAGTCATACCTTTATCGAGATATCGAATTTGGTCATAATCGATCTACAGCAAAAAAAGATGCTTTTTGTGTGTATTTTGACAGTGCGATTCGGAAAAACGATATAAAACATCGTATAAGCAAAGTTGAATTTTCGGCGTCAAGCCATACCTTGGGTCGAGATATCGGATTTGGTCATAATCGATCTACAGCAAAGTAAGATGCTTTCGTATGTATTTTTATGGGGCGATTCGGGAAAACAATATTAAACGTCGTATAAGCAAAGTCGAATTTCGGCGTAAAGCCATACCTTGGGTCGAGATATCGGATTTGGTCAGTAATCGATCTACAGCAAAGTAGAATCTTTTCGTATGTATTTTGACGCGGCGATTCGGGGAAACCATGTAAAACATCGTATAAGCAAAGTCGAATTTCAGCGACAAGTCATACATTGGGTCGAGATATCGGATTTGGTCATAATCGATCTACAGCAAAGTAAGGATGCTTTTCGTATGTATTTTGACGCGGCGATTCGGGGAAACCATATACAAACATCGTATAAGCAAAGTCGAATTTTCGGCGTACAAGTCCATACCTTGTGTCGAGGATATCGGATTTGGTCACAATCGATCTACAGCAAAGTAAGTGCTTTTCGTATGTATTTTGATGCGGCGATTCGGGGAAAACAATATTAAAACATCGTATAAGCAAAGTCGAATTTTCGGCTCGTCAAGTCATACCTTGGGTCGAGATATCGGATTTGGTCATAATCGACTCTACAGCAAAAAAAGATACTTTTTGTGTGTATTTTGACGTGGCTGATTCGTAAAAATGATATAAAACATCGTATAAGCAAAGTTGAATTTTCGGACGTCAAAGCCATACCTTGGGTTGAGATATTCGGATTGGTTCATAATCGATCTATAGCAAAGTAAGATTGCTTTTCGTATGTGTTTTATGGGCGATCGGGAAACAATATTAAACTCTTATAAGCAAAGTCGAATTTTCGGCGTAAAGCCATACCTTGGGTCGAGATATCGGAATTTGGTCATAATCGATCACAGCAAAGTAAGGTGGCTTTTTCCTGTATGTGTTTTGACGCGGCGATTCGGGGAAACCATATAAAACATCGTATAAGCAGTCGGATTTTTGGCGTCAAGTCATACCGTTTATCGAGATATCGAATTCGGTCATAATCGATCTACAGCAAAAAAAGATGCTTTTTGTGTGTAATTTTGACGGTGCGATTTTCGGAAAAACGATATAAAACATCGTTAAGCAAGTTGAATTTTCGGCGTACAAGCATACCTTGGTCGAGATATCGGATTTGGTCATAATCGATCTACAGCAAAGTAAGATTGCTTTTCCGTAGTAATTTTGACGCGGCGAATTCGGGGAAACCATAATAAAACATCGTATAAGCAAAGTCGAATTTCCGGCGACAAGTCTATCATTGTGTCGATATCGGATTTGGTCATAATCGAGCTACAGCAAAGTAAGATGGTTTTCGTATGTATTTTTATTTGGGCGATTCGGAAAAACGATATAAAACGTCGTATAAGCAAGTCGATTTTCGGCGTAAAGCCATACTTGGGTCGACATATCGGATATTGTCAAAATCGATCTACAGCAAAGAATGATGCTTTTTGTGTGTATTTTGACTGGTGATTCGAAACGATATAAAACATCGTACAAGCAAAGTTGAATTTGTCGACGTCAAGCTACCTTTGGTCGAGATATCAAATTTGTCATAATCGATCTTCAGCAAGAAAAGATGCTTTTTGTGTGTATTTTGACTGGCGATTCGAAACCAATATAAAAAACTCGTATAAGCAATGTTGAATTTTCGGCGTCAGTCAGACTTGGTCAGATATCGATTTGGTCATAATCATCTACAGCAAAAAAAGTATTTTTGTGTGTAATTTTGACGTGGCATTCGGAAAAACGATATAAAACATCGTTAAGCAAAGTTGAATTTTCGGCGTCAGCCATACCTTGGTCGAGATTATCGGATTTGGTCCATAATCGATCTACAGCAAGTAAGGTGCTTTTCGGTATTGTTTTGACGCGGCGATTCGGGAACCAAGATAAACATCGGTAATAAGCAAAGTAGAATTTTTGGCGTCCAGTTCATACCTTTATCGAGATATCGATTTGGTCTAATTCGTGCTACAGCAAAAGATTCTTTTTTGGTGTGTATTTTGACAGGCGATCGGAAAAACGATATAAAACATCGTAAAGCAAAGTTGAATTTTTCGGCGCAAGCCCTACCTTGGGTCGAGATATCGGATTTTGGGCATAATCGATCTACAGCCAAGTAAGATGCTTTTCGGGGGGGGGAAATGTTTTTATGGGGCGATTCGGGGAAAACAATATTAAACGTCGTTAAGCAAGTCGATTGTCGGGGGGGGGGAGGGGGGCGTAAAGCCATACCTTGGTCGAGATAATCGGATTTGGTCATAATCGTCTACAGCAAAGTAAATGCTTTTCGTATGTTTTTGACGCGCGCTTCGGGAAACCATGTAAAACATCGTTAATCAAAGTCGAATTTTCAGCGACAAGTCCATACATTGTGCGAAGATATCGGATTTTGGGGTCATAAGTCCGTCTACAGCAAGTAAGGTGCTTTTTCGTATTATTTTGCGCGGCGATTCGGGAACCATCAAAACATCGTATAAGCAAAGTCGAATTTCGCGTCAGCCATACCTTGGGTCGAGAATATCGGATTTGGTCACAATCGATCTACAGCAAAGTAAGACTGCTTTTCGTATGTATTTTTTATGCGTCGATTTCGGAAAACAATATTAACCGTCGTAATAAGCCAAGTCGATCTTCGGCGTCAAGCCATACTGGGTCGAAGATATCGGATTTGGTCATAATCGATCTACAGCAAAAAAAGATACTTTTTTGTGGTATTTTGACGTGGCGATTCGGAAAAATGATTAACATCGTAATAAGCAAAGTTGAATTTTCGCGTCAAGCCATACCTTGGTTGAGATATCGGATTTGGTCATAATCGATCTATAGCAAAGTAAGATGCTTTTCGTATGTATTTTTATGGGCGATTCGGGAAAACAATATAAACGTCGTAAAGCAATTCGAATTTTCGGCGTAAGCCATACCTTGGGTCTAGATATCGGATTTGGTCATAATCGATCTACAGCAAATTAGGTGCTTTTCGTATGTGTTTTTTTGACGCGGCGAGTCGGGGAAACCCAGATAAAACATCGTATAAGCAAAGTCGAATTTTTGGCGTCCAAGTCATACTTTATCGAGATATCGAATTCGGTCCCCATAATCGTATCTACAGCAAAAAAAAGATCTTTTTTGTGGTGTATTTTGACGGTGCGATTCGGAAAAACGATATAAATACATCGTATAAGCAAACGTTGAATTTTCGGCGTCAGCCATACCTTGGGTCGAGATACGGATTTGGTCATAATCGATCTACAGCAAAGTAAGATGCTTTTTCGTATGTATTTTGA
>CM032469.1:255306-355305 GCA_019059595.1 Marasmia exigua | reverse complement strand
ATCGAGTCGACAGCAAAGTAAGATCTTTTCGTGTGTGTTTTATGGCGATTCGGAAAACAATATTCAACGTCGTATTAGGCAAAGTCGATTTTCCGGCGTCAAGTCTACCTTGGGTCGAGATATCGGATTTGCTCTAATCATCTACAGCAAAAAAGATACTTTTTGTGTGTATTTTGAGTGGCAATTCGAAAAACGATATACAAAAATCATATAAGACAAAGTTGAAGTTTTCCGGCGTCCAAGCCATACCTTTGGTCGAGATATCGGATTTTGTCATAATCGATCTACAGCAAAATAAGATTTTTTCGTATGTCTTTTTATGGGGCGATTCGGGAAAACATATTAACGTTGTATAGCAAAGTCGATTTCGGCGTCAAGCTATACCTTGGGTCGAGATATCGATTTGTCATAATCGATCTACAGCAAAGTAGAGCTTTTCGTATAGTATTTTTTTATGGCGATTCGGGAAAACATATAAAACATCGGATAATCCAATTCGAATTTTCAGCGTCAGCCACTGCCTTTGGTCGAGATATCAGTTTGGTCATAATCGATCTACAGCAAAGTAGAATGCTTTCGATGTATTTTTATGGGCGGATTCGGAAAACATTATTAACGTCGTATAAGCAAGTCGAATTTTCGGGTCAAGCCATACCTTGGGTCGAGATATCGGATTTGTTCATATCGATCTACAGCAAAAAAGATAATTTTTGTTGTGTATTTTGACGTGGCGATTCGAAAACGATAACAAACATTGTATAGGCAAAGTTGAATTTATCGGGGGCGTAGCCATACCTTTGGGGTTCGAGATATCGGTTTTGTCGATAATCGTACTGACAGCAAATTAAGTAGATGCTTTTCGTATGTAGTTTGGACGCGGTGATCGGTAAACCATATAAACAGCGTATAAGCAAAGTCGATTTTCGCGTCAAGGCATCCTTGGGTCCGAGAAATCGTTTTGGTCTAATCGATCTACAGCAAGGTAAGAGCTTTTCGTATGTCTTTTGATGCGGCGTCGGGAAACCATTTTTACATCGTATAGCAAGTCTAATTTTCGGCTCAATCAGACCTTGGGTCGAGATATCGGATTCGGTCTATCATCTACAGCAAAAAAAACATACTTTTTGTGTGTCTTTTGACGTGGCGATTCGGAAAACGATATAAAACTCGCTAATCGCAAGTCGAATTTTCGGCGTACCAGTCATACCTTGGGTCTAGAATCGATTTGGTCATAATCGATCTACAGCCAAAAAAGATGCTTTTTGTGTGTATTTTGACTGTGGCGTTCGGAAAAACGATATAAAACCCGTATAAGCATAGTCCGGAATTTTCGGCGTTAATCCTACTTTGGTCGAGATATCGTTTGGGTCCATAATCGATCTACACAAAGTAAAATGCTTTCGTATGTATTAGTTATGGGGGCGATTCGGGAAAACATATTAAACCGTCGTATAAGCAAAGTTTCGAATTTTCGGCTCAAGCCATACCTGGTTCGGATTATCGATTTGGTCATAATCGATTTACAGATAAATAAGATGTTTTCGTATGTATTTTTATGGAGCGATTCCGGGAAAACCATATAAACGTCGTACAAGCAAAGTCGAATTTTCAGCGTTAAGCATACCAATGGTCGAGATATCAGATTTTGTCATAATCGTCTACACCAAAAAAGATACTTTTTGTGTGTATTTTGACGTTGCGATTTCGGAAAACGTTAAACATCGATCAGCAAAAGTTGATTTTCGGCGTCAAGGCCATACCTTGGGTCGAGAGATCGGATTTGGTCCATATCGATCTACAGCAAAGTAGTGCTTTTTCGTATGTATTTTTATGGGGTGCGATTCGGGAAAACATTGTTAAACGTGCGTATAAGCAACGTCGAATTTTCGGTGTCAGTCTACCTTGGTTGAGATATCGGATTTGGTCATATCACTCTACAAGCAAAAAAAGATGCTTTTTGTGTGGTATTTTGACGTTGCGTTCGAATAACGATATAAAACATCGTATAGCAAAGTGAGATTTTCGCCGTCAAGCCATACTTTGGGTCGAGATATGGATTTGGTCATAATCGACTACAGGCAAAGTAAATGCTTTTCGTATGTATTTTGAGCGGGGCGATTCGGGGAAACCATATAAAACTAGTATAACGCCAGTTCGAATTTTCGGCGTCAGTCATACCTTTGGTTAGATATCGGATTTGTCAATCGATCTACAGCAAAAAATCTTTTATGTGTATTTTGACGTAAGATTCGGAAAAACGATAAAAAACATCGTATAAGCAAGTTGGAATTTCGGCGTCAAGCCATACCGTGGTCGAGATATCGGATTTGTCATAATCGTCTCAGCAAAGATGATCTTTTTCGTATGTATTTTGAACGCGGCGATTCGGGGAAACCATAAAAAACATCGTATAAGCCAGGCAAAGTCGAATTTTCGGTGTCAAGTCATAACCTTGAGTTGAGTATATCGATTTGGTCATAATCAATCTACAGCAAAAAAATATGCTTTTTTGTGTGTATTTTGACGTTGCGATTCGGAATAACGATATAAAACATCGTATAAGCAATTTGATTTTTCGGCGTCAGCCGGATAACCTTGGGTCGAGATATCGGATTTGGTCATAATCGACTACAGCAAAGTAAGATGCTTTTCGTATGTATTTTGACGCGGCGATTCGGGGAACCATATAAAACATCGTATAACAAGTCCGAATTTTCGGCGTCAAGTCATACCTTTGTTTGAGAATACGGATTTGGTCATACTCGTTCTACAGCAAAAAAGATGCTTTTTAGTGTGTATTTTGACGTTAAGATTCGGAAAAACGATAAAAACAGCGTATAAGCAAAGTTGAATTTTCGCGTCAGCCATACCTTGGGTCGAGGATATCGGATTGGTCATAATCGATCTACAGGCAAAGTAAGATGCTTTTCGTATGTATTTTGACGCGGCGATTTCGGGAAACCATAAAAACTCGTTAACAAAGTCGAATTTTCGGTGTCAATCATACCTTGAGTTGAGATATCGGAATTTGGTCATAATCAATCTACAGCAAAAAATATGCTTTTTGTGTGTATTTTGACGTTTGCGATTCGGAAAAACGATATAAAACATCGTATAAGCAAAGTTCGAATTTTCGGCGTCAAGCCATACCTTGGTTCGAGATATCGGATTTGGTCATAATAGATCTACAGCAAAGATAAGGTGCTTTTCGTATGTATTGTGGCGGGGCGATTCGGAAACCATATAAAACATCGTATAAGCAAAGTCGAATTTTCGGCGTCAAGTCCATACCTTGGGTCGAGATATCGGATTTGGTCATATTGATCTACAGCAAAAAAGATGCTTTTCGTATGTATTTTTATGGGGCAATTCGAGGGAAAACGATATAAAACATCGTATTAGCAAAGTCGAATTTTCGGCGTCCAAGCCATACCTTGGGTCGAGATTATCGGATTTGGTCATAATCGATCTACAGCAAAGTAAGGTGCTTTTCGTAGTGTTTTTTGACGCGGCGATTCAGGGAAAACCATATAAACATCGTATAAGCAAGCTCGAATGTTCGGCGTCAAGCCACACCTTGGGTCGAGATATCGGATTTGGTCATAATCGATCTACAGCAAAGTAAGATGCTTTTTCGTATGTATTTTTTTTGCGGCGATTCGGGGAAAAACATATTAAAACATCGTATAAGCAAAGTCGAATTTTCGGCGTCAAAGCCATACATTGGGTCAAGTTATCGGATTTGGTCATAATCGATCTACAGCAAAGTAAGATGCTTTTCGTATGTATTTTTATGGAGCGATTCGGGAAAACCATATAAAACATCGTATAAGCAAAGTCGAATTTTCGGCGTCAAGTCATACCTTGGGTCGAGATATCGGATTTGGTCATAATCGATCTACAGCAAAGTAAGAGGCTTTTCGTTGTATTTTGACGCGGTGATTCGGGGAAACCATATAAAACATCGTATAAGCAAAGTCGAATTTTCGGCGTCAAGTCCATACCTTGGGTCGAGATATCGGATGTGGTCATTATCGATCTACAGCAAAAAAAAGATGCTTTTTGTGTGTATTTTGGACGTGGCGATTCGGAAAAACGAAATAAAATATCGTATAAGCAAAGTTGAATTTTCGGCGTCAAGCCATACCTTGGGTCGAGATATCGGATTTGGTCAAAATCGATCTACAGCAAAAAAAGATGCTTTCTGTATGTATTTTGACGTTGCGATTCGGAAAAACATATAAAACATCGTATAAGCAAAGTCGGATTTTCAGCGTCAAGCCATACCTTGGGTCGAGATATCGGATTTGGTCATAATCGATCTACAGCAAAAAAAGATACTTTTTGTGTGTATTTTGACGTGGCGATTCGGAAAAAACGATAGAAAACATCGTATAAGCAAATTGAATTTTCGGCGTCAAGCCATACCTTGGGTCGAGATATGGGATTTGGTCATAATCGATCTACAGCAAAATAAGATGCTTTTCGTATGTATTTTAATGGGGCGATTCGGGAAAACAATATTAAACGTCGTATAAGCAAAGTCGAATTTTCGGCGTCAAGTCATACATTGGGTCGAGATATCGGATTTGGTCATAATCGATCTACAGCAAAGTAAGGTGCGTTTTCGTATGTATTTTGACGCGGCGATTCGGGGAAACCATATAAACATCGTTTAAGCAAAGTCGGATTTTCAGCGTCAAGCCATACCTTGGGTCGAGATATCGGATTTGGTCATAATCGATCTACAGCAAAAAAAGATGCTTTTTGTGTGTATTTTGACGTTGCGATTCGGAAAAAAGATATAAAACGTCGTATAAGCAAAGTCGAATTTTCGGCGTCAAGTCATACCTTGGGTCGAGATATCGGATTTGGTCATAATCGATCTACAGCAAAAAAAAGATGCTTTTAGTTGTATTTGACGTGGGCGATTCGGAAAAACGATATAAACATCGTATAAGCAAAGTTGAATTTTCGGCGTCAAGCCATACCTTGGGTCGAGATATCGGATTTGGTCATTATCGATCTACAGCAAAAAAAAAATAAGATGCTTTTTTCGTATGTATTTTTATGTGGCGATTCGGGAAAACAATATTAAACGTCGTAATAAGAAAGTCGAATTTTCGGCGTAACCATACCTTGGGTCGATATATCTATTTTGTTCATAAATCATCTGCAGCAAAGTAAGATGCTTTTTTCGTATGTATTTTTATGGGGCGATTCGGGAAAACAATATTAACGTCGTATAGCAAAGTTCGAATTTTGGCGTCAAGCATACCTTGGTCAGATAATCGATTTGTCATAATCGATCTAAGCAAAACAGAATGCTTTTCGTATGTATTTTGACGCGGCCGATTCGGGGAAACCATATAAACACGTATAAGCAAAGTCGAATTTTTTCCGAAGGAGTGGGGTCCAGTCATACCTTGAGTCGAGATATCGGATTTGTCATAAATCAATCTCAGCAAAAAAATATGCTTTTTGTGTTATTTGACGTTGCGATTCGGAAAAAACGATATAAAACATCGTATAAGCAAAGTCGAATTTTCGGCGTCAAGCCATACCTTGGGTCGAGATATCGGATTTGGTCATAATCGATCTACAGCAAAGTAAGGTGCTTTTCGTATGTATTTTGACTGCGGCGATTCGGGGAAACCATATAAAACATCGTATAAGCAAGTCGAATTTTCGGCGTCAAGTCCATACCTTGGGTCGAGATATCGGATTTGGTCATTAATCGATCTACAGCAAAAAAGATGCTTTTCGTATGTATTTTTATGTGGCGATTCGGGAAAAACGATATAAAACATCGTATTAAGCAAAGTCGAATTTTCGGCGTACAAGCCATACCTTGGGTTCGAGATATCGGATTTGGTCATAATCGATCTACAGCAAAAGTAAGGTGCTTTTCGTATGTATTTTGACGCTTGCGATTCGGGAAACCATATAAAACATCGTATAAGCAAAGTCGAATTTTCGGCGTCAAGCCATACCTTGGGTCGAGATATCGGACTTGGTCATAATCGATCTACAGCAAAATAAGATGCTTTTCGTAGTGTATTTTTATGACGTTGCGATTCGGAAAACGATATAAAAAGTCGTATAAGCAAAGTCGGAATTTTCGAGCGTCAAGCCATACCTTGGGTCGAGATATCGGGATTTGGTCATAATCGATCTACAGCAAAAAAAGATTGCTTTTCTGTGTGTATTTTGACGTGGGCGATTCGGGAAAACGATATAAAACCGTCGTATAAGCAAAGTCGAATTTTCGGCGTCAAGTCATACCTTGGGTCGAGATATCGGCTTTGGTCATAATCGATCTACAGCAAAAGTAAGATGCCTTTTTCGTGATGTATTTTTGACGTTGGCGATTCGGGGAAAACAGATATAAAACGTCGTATAAGCAAAGTCGAATTTTCGGCGTCAAGCTCATACCTTGGGTCGAGATATCGGATTTGGTCATTAATCGATCTACAGCAAAAGTAAGATACTTTTTCGTAGTGTATTTTGATGTCGGCGATTCGGAAAAACGATATAAAACATCGTATAAGCAAAGTTCGAATTTCGGCGTCAGCCATAGCCTTGGGTCGAGATATCAGGATTTGGTCATAATCGATCTACAAGCAAAGTAAGATAGCTTTTTGTATGTACTTTTATGACGTGGCGATTCGGGAAACAAATATTATAAACAGTCGTAATAAGCAAAGTTGAATTTTCGGCAGTCAAGCATACCTAGGGTCGAGATATCGGATTTGGTCATAATCGAATCTACAGCAAAGTAAAGATAATGCTTTGTCGTGTATGTATTTTGATGGCGGCGATTCGGGGAAAATAACCAGATACAAAACATAGTATAGGCAAAGTCGAATTTTCAGGCGTCAAGCCATACCTTGTTGGGGGGGTCGAGGATATCGGATTTGGTGGCATAATCGATCTCCCGCAACACATCTAAGATAGCTTGTATGTATTTTGGACGTGGCTGATTCGGGAAAACCATATAAAAACTATCCGTATAAGCAAAATGGAATTTTCCGGCGTCCAATCCATACCTATGGGTCCGAGATAATCGGATTTGGTCATAATCGATCTACAGGCAACAGTTAGATGCTTTCGTATGTATTTTGATGGGGCGGATTTCGGGGAAAACAATATTAACATCGTATAAGCCAAAGTCAGACTTTCGTTCGCGTCAAGTCCATACCTTGGGTCGAGCGTATCGGATTGGTCATAATCGATCTTACAGCAAAAATACATATTCTCTTCGTATGTGATCTTTGATGGGTGCGATTCGGAAAAACGATACAAAACATTGTATACATCAGTTGATTTTCGGCGTCAAGCATACCGTGGTCGAATATCGGATTTGTCATAATCGACTACAGCCAAGTAGATGCTTTTCGTATGTAATTTTGACGCGTGATTCGGTGAACCATATAAAACATCGTATAAGCAAAGTCGAATTTTCGGCGTCCAGTCATACACTTGGGTCGAGAATCGGATTTGGTCATAATCGATCTACAGCAAGGTAAGATTCTTTCGTATGTATTTTGATGCGGCGATCGGGAAACCATTTTTAACTCGTATAAGCAAAGTCGAATTTTCGGCGTCCAAGGTCGACCTTGGTCGAGATATCGGATTCGGCATAATCGATCTACAGCAAAAAAACATAATTTTTGTGTGTCTTTTTGGGACGTGGCGATTCGAAAAACGATATAAACATCCGTAGAAGCAAAGTCGAATATTTCGGCCGGCAAGTCATACTTTGTCGAGAATCGGATTTGGTCATATCGATCTCAGCAAAAAAAGATGCTTTTTGTGTGTATTTTGAACTTGGCGATTCGGAAAAACGATATAAAACATCGTATAAGCATAGTCGAATTTTCGGCGTCCAATCCTACTGGGTCGAGATTCGGATTTGGTCATAATCGATCTCAGCAAAGTAAGATGCTTTTCGTATGTATTTTTTTGGGGCATTCGGGAAAACAATATTACACGTCCGTTATAAGCAAAGTCAATGTTCGGCGTCAAGCCATACCTGGTCGAGATATCGGATTTGGTCATATTCGATTTACAGATAATAGAATGTTTCGTAGTAGTTTATGGAGCATTCGGGAAAACCAATATAAACGCGTCGTACAAGCAAGTCGAATTTTCAGCGTTAAGCCATCCAATGGTCGAGATATCAGATTTGGTCATAATCGATCAACAGCAAAAAAGATACTTTTTGTTGTATTTTGACGTTGCGATTCGAAAACGATTAAACATCGTATATCAAGTTGAATTTTTCGCGTCAAGCAATACCTTGGTCGAATATCGGGATTGTGGTCATAATCGATCTATCAGCAAGTAAGATTCTTTTCGTATGTATTTTATGGGGCGATTCGGGAAAACAATTTTAAACGTCGTATAAGCAAGTCGAATTTTCGGTGTCAAGTCATAACCTGAGTTGAGATATCGGATTTGGTCATAATCACTCTACAAGCAAAAAATATGCTTTTTGTGTGTATTTTGACGTTGGCGATTCGGAATAACGTATAAAACATCGATAGCAATAGTTTGAATTTTCGCCGTCAAGCCATACCTTGTCGAATAATTCGGATTTGGTCATATCGACTACAGCAAAGTAAATGCCTTTTCGTATTTATTTTGACGCGGCGATTCGGGGAACATATCAAACATCTTATAAGCAAAGGTCGAATTTTCGGCCCCCGGTTCAAGTCATACCTTTGGTTGAGATATGCGATTTGGTCCCATAATCGAATCTACAGCAAAAAAAGAAGGATGCTTTTAGTGTTTATTTTTGACGTTTAAGATTCGGAAAAACGATAAAAAACATCGTATAAGCAAAGTTTGAATTTCGGGCGTCTCAAGCATACTTGGGTTCCGAGATATCGGTTTGGTTCATGAATCGATCTACAGCAAAGTAAGATGCTTTTCGTATGTATTTTGACGCGCGATTCGTAAACCATAAAAACTGTATAAGCAAAGTCGAATTTTCGGTGTCAAGTCATACCTTGAAGTTTGAGATATCGGATTTGGTCCTAATCAATCTACAGCAAAAATATGCCTTTTTGTGTGTATTTTGACGTTGCGATTCGGAATAACGATATAAAACATCGTATAAGCCAAAGTTGAATTTTCGGCGTCAGGCCATACCTTGGTCGAGAATAGCGGATTTGGTCATAATCGACTACAGCAAAGTAAATAGCTTTTCGGGTAATGTAGTTTGACGCGCGGTTATTCGGGGAAACCATATAAAACATCGTATAGCAAAGTCGAATGTTCGGCGTCAAGTCATACCTTGGGTCGAGATATCGGATTTGGTCATAATCGATCTACAGCAAAGTAAAGATGCTTTTTGTATGTATTTTTGCGTGCGATTCGGGAAAAACGATAATAAACATCGTATAAGCAAAGTCGAATTTTCGGCGTCAAGCCATACCTTGGGTCAAGATATCGGATTTGGTCATAATCCGATCTACAGCAAAGTAAGATGCTTTTCGTATGTATTTTACTGGAGCGATTCGGGAAAACCATATAAAACATCGGTATAAGCAAAGTCGAATTTTCGGCGTCAAGTCATACCTTGGGTCGAGATATCGGATTTGGTCATAATCGATCTACAGCAAAGTAAGAGGCTTTTCGTTGTATTTTGACGGGGCGATTCGGGGAAAACATATAAAACATCGTATAAGCAAAGTCGAATTTTCGGCGTCAAGTCCATACCTTGGGTCGAGATATCGGATGTGGGTCATAATCGATCTACAGCAAAAGTAAGATGCTTTTTCGTAGTGTATTTTGACGTGGCGATTCGGAAAAACGAAATAAAATATCGTATAAGCAAAGTTGAATTTTCGGCGTCAAGCCATACCTTGGGTCGAGATATCGGATTTGGTCAAAATCGATCTACAGCAAAAAAAGGATGCTTTTCTGTATGTATTTTGACGTTGCGATTCGGAAAACATATAAACATCGTATAAGCAAAGTCGGATTTTCAGCGTCAAGCCATACCTTGGGTCGAGATATCGGATTTGGTCATAATCGATCTACAGCAAAAAAAGATGCTTTTAGTGTGTATTTTTTGACGTGGCGATTCGGAAAAAACGATATAAAACATCGTATAAGCAAAGTTGAATTTTCGGCGTCAAGCCATACCTTGGGTCTAGATATCGGATTTGGTCATTATCGATCTACAGCAAAATAAGATGCTTTTCGTATGTATTTTTATGGGGCGATTCGGGAAAACAATATTTAAACGTCGTATAAGCAAAGTCGAATTTTCGGCGTAAAGCCATACCTTGGTCGAGATATCGGATTTGGTCATAATCGATCTGCAGCAAAGTAAGATGCTTTTCGTATGTATTTTTATGGGGCGATTCGGGAAAACAATATATAAACGTCGTATAAGCAAAGTCGAATTTTTGGCGTCAAGCCATACCTTGGGTCGAGATATCGGATTTGGTCATAAATCGATCTACAGCAAATACAAGATGCTTTTCGTATGTATTTTGACGCGGCGATTCGGGGAAACCATATAAAACATCGTATAAGCAAAGTCGAATTTTCGGTGTCAAGTCCATACCTTGAGTCGAGATATCGGATTTGGTCATAATCAATCTACAGCAAAAAAATATGCTTTTGTGTGTATTTTGACGTTGCGATTTCGGAAAAACGATAATAAAATCATCGTATAAGCAAAGTTAAATTTTCGGCGTCAAGCCATACCTTGGGTTCGAGATATCGGATTTGGTCATAATAGATCTACAACAAAGTAAGGTGCTTTCTGTATGTATTTTGACGCGGCGATTCGGGGAAACCATATAAAACATCGTAAAAGCAAAGTCGAATTTTCGGCGTCAAGTCCATACCTTGGGTCGAGATATCGGATTTGGTCATATGATCTACAGCAAAAAAAGATGCTTTTGTATGTATTTTTATGGGGCGATTCGGGAAAACGATATAAAACATCGTATAGCAAAGTCGAATTTTCGGCGTAAAGCCATACCTTGGGTCTGAGATATCGGATTTGGTCATAATCGATCTACAGCAAAGTAAGGTGCTTTTCGTATGTATTTTGACGCGGCGATTCGGGGAAAACCATATAAAACATCGTATAAGCAAAGTCGAATTTTCGGCGTCAAGCCATACCTTGGGTCGAGATATCGGATTTGGTCAATAATCGATCTACAGCAAAATAAGATGCTTTTCGTATGTATTCTTTATGCGGCGATTCGGGAAAACATAATAAACATCGTATAAGCAAAGTCGGATTTTCAGGCGTCAAGCCATACCTTGGGTCGAGATATCGGATTTGGTCATAATCGATCTACAGCAAAAAAAGGTGCTTTTCTGTAGTATTTTGACGTTGCGATTCGGGAAAAACGATATAAAACGTCGTATAAGCAAAGTCGAATTTTCGGCGTCCAAGTCATACCTTGGGTCGAGATATCGGCTTTGGTCATAATCGATCTACAGCAAAAAAAGATCCTTTTTGTGTGTATTTTGACGTTGCGATTCGGAAAAAAAGATATAAAACGTCGTATAAGCAAAGTCGAATTTCGGCGTCAAGTCATACCTTGGGTCGAGATATCGGATTTGGTCATAATCGATCTACAGCAAAAAAGATACTTTTTGTGTGTATTTTGACGTGGCCGATTCGGGAAAAACGATATAAACATCGTAAAGCAAGTCGAATTTTGGCGTCAAGCCTATACCTTTGGTCGAGATATTGGATTTGGTCATAATCGATCTACAGCAAAATAAGATGCTTTTTCGCAGTATTTTTATGGGGCGATTCGGAAAAAACGATATACAACGTCGTATAAGCAAAGTCGAATTTTCGGCGTCAAGGTCATACCTTGGGTCGAGATATCGGATTTGGTCATAATCGATTACAGCAAAAAAAGATGCTTTTTGTGTGTATTTTGACGTTGCGATCGGAAAAAACGATATAAACATCGAATAAGCAAAGTTGAATTTTCGGCGTCAAGCCATACCTTGGGTCGAGATATCGGATTTTGGTCATATCGATCTACAACAAAAGTAAGTAGCTTTTCGTATGTATTTTTTATGGGGCGTTCGGGAAAACAATATTAAACGTCGTATAAGCAAAGTCGAATTTTTGGCCGTCAAGCCATACCTTGGGTCGAGATATCGGATTTGGTCATACTCATCTACAGCAAAATAAGATGCTTTTCGTATGTATTTTTATGCGGCGATTCGGGAAAAACATATAAAACATCGTATAAGCAAAGTCGGATTTTCAGGCGTCAAGCCATACCTTGGGTCGAGATATCGGATTTGGTCATAATCGATCTACAGCAAAAAAGGTGCTTTTCTGGGTATTTTGACGTTGCGATTCGGAAAAAACCGATATAAAACGTTCGTATAAGCAAGTCGAATTTTCGGCGTCAAGTCATACCTTGGGTTCGAGATATCGGCTTTGGTCATAATCGATCTACAGCAAAAAAGATCCTTTTTGTGTGTATTTTGACGTTGCGATTCGGAAAAACGATATAAAACATCGTATAAGCAAAGTTGAATTTTGGCGTCAAGCTATACCTTGGGTCGAGATATTGGATTTGGTCATAATCGATCTACAGCAAAATAAGATGCTTTTCGCAGTATTTTTATGGGGCGATTCGGAAAAACGATATAAAACGTCGTATAAGCAAAGTCGAATTTTTGGCGTCAAGCCATACCTTGGGTCGAGATATCGGATTTGGTCATAATCGATTCTACAGCAAAGTAAGATGCTTTTCGTATGTATTTTTATGCGGCGATTCGGGAAAACAATATAAAACTCGTATAAGCAAAGTCGGATTTTCAGCGTCAAGCCATACCTTGGGTCGAGATATCGGATTTGGTCATAATCGATCTACAGCAAAATAAGGTGCTTTTTCTGTATGTATTTTTGACGTGCGATTCGGGAAAAACGATATAAAACGTCGTATAAGCAAGTCGAATTTTCAGGCGTCAAGCCATACCTTGGGTCGAGATATCGGATTTGGTCATAATCGATCTACAGCAAAAAAAGATGCTTTTTGTGTGTATTTTGACGTTGCGATTCGGAAAAAAGATATAAAACGTCGTATAAGCAAAGTCGAATTTTCGGCGTCAAGTCATACCTTGGGTCGAGATATCGGATTTGGTCATAATCGATCTACAGCAAAAAAAGATACTTTTGTGTGTATTTTGACGTTGCGATTCGGAAAAAACGATATAAACATCGTATAAGCAAAGTTGAATTTTGGCGTCAAGCTATACCTTGGGTCGAGATATTGGATTTGGTCATAATCGATCTACAGCACAAATAAGATGCTTTTCGCAGTATTTTTATGGGGCGATTCGGAAAAACGATATAAAACGTCGTATAAGCAAAGTCGAATTTTCGGCGTCAAGTCATACCTTGGGTCGAGATATCGGATTTGGTCATAATCGATCTACAGCAAAAAAGATGCTTTTGTGTGTATTTTGACGTTGCGATTCGGAAAAACGATATAAAACATCGAATAAGCAAAGATGAATTTTCGGCGTCAAGCCATACCTTGGGTCGAGATATCGGATTTTGGTCATAATCGATCTACAACAAAGTAAGTATGCTTTTCGTATGTTTTTTTATGGGGCGATTCGGGAAAACAATATTAAACGTCGTATAAGCAAAGTCGAATTTTTGGCGTCAAGCCATACCTTGGGTCGAGATATCGGATTTGGTCATTAATCGATTTACAGCAAAAGTAAGATGCTTTTCAAGTGTATTTTATGGGACGATTCGGCAAAACAATATTCAACGTCGTATAAGCAAAGTCGAATTCCGGCGTCAAGTCATACCTGGGTCGAGATATCGGATTTGTTCATAATCGATCTACAGCAAAAAAAGATACTTTTTGTGTGTATTTTGACGGGCGATTCGGAAAAACGATATAAAACATCGTATTAGCAAAGTCGAATTTTCACCGTCAAGCCATACCTTGGTGTCGCGATATCGGATTTGGTCATAATCGATCTACAGCAAATAAGATGTTTTCGTATGTATTTTTATGGCGCGATTCGGGAAAACCATATAAACGTCGTACAAGCAAAGTCGAATTTTTAGCGTTTAAGCCATACCAATGGTCGAGATATCAGATTTTGGTCATAATCGATATACATGCAAAAAAATATACTTTTGAGTGTATTTTAACGTGGCGATTCGGGAAAACGATATAAAAACTTCGTATTAGCAAAGTCGAATTTTCGGCGTCAAGCCATAACTTGGGTCGAGATATCGGATTTGGCTCATAATCGATTTACAGATAAATAAGTGTTTTCGTATGTATTTTTATGGAGCGATTCGGGAAAACCATATAAACCGTCGTACAAGCAAAGTCGAATTTTCTGCGTAAGCCATACCAATGGTCGAGATATCGATTTGGTCATAATCGATCTACAGCAAAAAAGATACTTTTTGTGTGTATTTTTGACGGTTGCGATTCGGAAAAAACGATTAAAACATCGTTTAAGTAATGTGAATTCTTCGGCGTCAAGCCATACCAATTGGTCGAGATATAAGATTTGGTCATAATCAATGTACAGCAAAAACAGATGCTTTTTGTGTGTATTTTGACGTGGCGATTCGGAAAAACGATATAAAACATCGTATAAGCAAAGTTGAATTTTCGGCGTCAAGCCATACCTTGGGTCGAGCTATCGGATTTGGTCATAATCGATCTACAGCAAAGTAAGATGCTTTTCGTATGTATTTTTGTGGGACGATTCGGGAAAAACATATAAACATGGTATAAGCAAAGTCGATTTTCAGCGTCAAGCCATACCTTTGGTCGAGATATCAGATTTGGTCATAATCGATCTACAGCAAAGTAAGATGCTTTTTCGTATGTATTTTGACGCGGCGATTCGGGGAAACCATATAAAACATCGTATAAGCAAGTCGAATTTTCGGCGTCAAGCCATACCTTGGGTCGAGATATCGGATTTTGGTCATAATCGATCTACAGCAAAGTAAGTAGCTTTTCGTATGTATTTTATGGGGCGATTCGGGAAAACAATATAAACGTCGTATAAAGCAAAGTCGAATTTTTGGCGTCAAGCCATACCTTGGGTCGAGATATCGGATTTGGTCATAATCGATCTACAGCAAAGTAAGATGCTTTTCGTGTGTATTTTTATGGGACGATTCGGATAACATATTCAAACGTCGTATAAGCAAAGTCGAATTTTCGGCGTCAAGTCATACCTTGGGTCGAGATATCGGATTTGGTCATAATCGATCTACAGCAAAAAAGATACTTTTTGTGTGTATTTTGACGTGGCGATTCGGAAAAACGATATAAAACATCGTATAAGCAAAGTTGAATTTTCGGCGTCAAGCCATACCTTGGGTCGAGATATCGGATTTGGTCATAATCGATCTACAGCAAATAAGATGCTTTTCGTATGTATTTTTATGGGGCGATTCGGGAAAACAATATTAAAACGTCGTATAAGCAAAGTCGAATTTTCAGCGTCAAGCCATACCTTTGGTCGAGATATCAGATTTGGTCATAATCGATCTACAGCAAAGTAAGATGCTTTTCGTATGTATTTTGACGGGCGATTCGGGAAACCATATAAAACATCGTATAAGCAAAGTCGAATTTTCGGCGTCAAGCCATACCTTGGTCGAGATATCGGATTTGGTCATAATCGATCTACAGCAAAAAAGATGCTTTTTGTGTGTATTTTGACGTGGCGATTCGGGAAAAACGATATAAAACATCGTATAAGCAAAGTCGAATTTTCGGCGTCAAGCCATACCTTGGGTCGAGATATCGGATTTGGTCATAATCGATCTACAGCAAAGTAAGATGCTTTTCGTATGTATTTTTGATGGGCGATTCGGGAAAACATATAAAACATCGTATAAGCAAAGTCGAATTTTCGGCGTCAAGCCATACCTTGGGTCGAGATATCGGATTTGGTCATATCGATCTACAGCAAAGTAAGATGCTTTTTCGTATGTATTTTATGCGGCGATTCGGGAAAACCATATAAAACATCGTATAAGCAAAGTCGAATTTTCGGCGTCAAGCCATACCTTGGGTCGAGATATCGGATTTGGTCATAATCGATCTACAGCAAAGTAAGATGCTTTTCGTATGTATTTTTATGGGGCGATTCGGGAAAACAATATAAAACGTCGTATAAGCAAAGTCGAATTTTTGGCGTCAAGCCATACCTTGGGTCGAGATATCGGATTTGGTCATAATCGATTACAGCAAAGTAAGATGCTTTTCAAGTGTATTTTTATGGGACGATTCGGCAAAACAATATTCAACGTCGTATAAGCAAAGTCGAATTTCCGGCGTCAAGTCATACCTTGGGTCGAGATATCGGATTTGGTCATAATCGATCTACAGCAAAAAAAGATACTTTTTGTGTGTATTTTGACGTGGCGATTCGGAAAAAACGATATAAAACATCGTATTAGCAAAGTCGAATTTTTCACCGTCAAGCCATACCTTGGGTCGAGATATCGGATTTGGTCATAATCGATCTACAGCAAAATAAGATGTTTTCGTATGTATTTTTATGGCGCGATTCGGCGAAAACCATATAAACGTCGTACAAGCAAAGTCGAATTTTAGCGTTAAGCCATACCAATGGTCGAGATATCAATTTGGTCATAATCGATTACAGCAAAAAAAGATACTTTTTGAGTGTATTTTGAAGTGGCGATTCGGGGAAAAACGATATAAAAATCGTATTAGGCAAAAGTCGAATTTTCGGCGTTCAAGCCATACCTTGGGTCGAGATATCGGATTTGGTCATAATCGATTACCAGATAAATAAGGTGTTTTCGTAGGTATTTTTATGGAGCGATTCGAAAAAAACCATATTAAAACCGTCTTCGTACAAGAAAAGTCGAATTTTCAGCGTTAAGCCATACCAATGGTCGAGATATCAGATTTGGTCATATGATCTACAGCAAAAAAACGATACTTTTTGGTGTGTTATTTTGACGTTGCGATTCGGAAAAAACGATTAAAACATCGTATTAAGTAATGTTGAATTTTCGCGTCAAGCCATACCAATGGTCGAAGATATAAGATTTTGGTTCATAATCAATCTACAGCAAAAAAAGATGCTTTTTGTGTGTATTTTGACGTGGCGATTGCGGAAAAACGAAAAAAAACATCGTATAAGCAAAGTTGAATTTTCGGCGTCAAGCCATACCTTGGGTCGAGATATCGGATTTGGTCATAATCGATCTACAGCAAAGTAAGATGCTTTTCGTATGTATTTTTATGTGGGCGATTCGGGAAAAACATATAAACATCGTATAAGCAAAGTCGGAATTTTCAGGCGTCAAGCCATACCTTGGGTCGAGATATCAGATTTGGTCATAATCGATCTACAGCAAAGTAAGATGCTTTTCGTATGTATTTTTATCGGGGCGATTCGGGGAAAACAATATAAACAGTCGTATAAGCAAAGTCGAATTTTCGGCGTCAAGCCATACCTTGGGTCGAGATATCGGATTTGGTCATAATCGATCTACAGCAAAGTAAGTATGCTTTTCGTATGTATTTTTATGGGGCGATTCGGGAAAACAATATTAAACGTCGTATAAGCAAAGTCGAATTTTCGGCGTCAAGCCATACCTTGGGTCGAGATATCGGATTTGGTCATAATCGATCTACAGCAAAGTAAGATGCTTTTCGTATGTATTTTTATGGAGCGATTCGGGAAAACATATAAAACATCGTATAAGCAAAGTCGAATTTTCGGCGTCAAGTCATACCTTGGGTCGAGATATCGGATTTGGTCATAATCGATCTACAGCAAAGTAAGATGCTTTTTGTGTGTATTTTGACGCTGGCGATTCGGGAAAACCTATATAAAACATCGTATTAGCAAAGTCGAATTTTCGGCGTCAAGCCATACCTTGGGTCGAGATATCGGATTTGGTCATAATCGATCTACAGCAAAGTAAGATGCTTTTTCGTATGTATTTTTGACGCGGCGATTCGGGAAAAACATATAAAACATCGTATAAGCAAAGTCGAATTTTCGGCGTCAAGCCATACCTTGGGTCGAAGATATCGGATTTGGTCATAATCGATCTACAGCAAAGTAAGATGCTTTTCGTATGTATTTTTATAGGGCGATTCGGGAAAACCATATAAAACATCGTATAAGCAAAGTCGAATTTTCGGCGTCAAGCCATACCTTGGGTCGAGATATCGGATTTGGTCATAATCAATCGATCTACAGCAAAGTAAGATGCTTTTCGTATGTATTTTGACGTCTGCGATTCGGGAAAAACATATAAAACATCGTATAAGCAAAGTCGGATTTTCAGCGTCAAGCCATACCTTGGGTCGAGATATCGGATTTGGTCATAATCGATCTACAGCAAAGTAAGATGCTTTTCGTATGTATTTTGACTGGGCGATTCGGGAAAAACAATATAAAACATCGTATAAGCAAAGTTCGAATTTTCGGCGTCAAGCCATACCTTGGGTCGAGATATCGGATTTGGTCATAATCGATCTACAGCAAAGTAAGATGCTTTTCGTATGTATTTTATGGGAGCGATTCGGGAAAACATATAAAACGTCGTATAAGCAAAGTCGAATTTTCAGGCGTCAAGCCATACCTTGGGTCGAGATATCAGGATTTGGTCATAATCGATCTACAGCAAAGTAAGATGCTTTTTCGTGTGTATTTTTGACGGGCGATTCGGAAAACGATATTAAACATCGTATAAGCAAAGTCGAATTTTCGGCGTCAAGCCATACCTTGGGTCGAGATATCGGATTTGGTCATAATCGATCTACAGCAAAGTAAGATGCTTTTCGTATGTATTTTTATGGGGCGATTCGGGAAAACAATATTAAACGTCGTATAAGCAAAGTCGAATTTTCGGCGTCAAGCCATACCTTGGGTCGAGATATCGGATTTGGTCATAATCGATCTACAGCAAAGTAAGGTGCTTTTCGTATGTATTTTTGACGCGGCGATTCGGGAAACCATATAAAACATCGTATAAGCAAAGTCGAATTTTCGGCGTCAAGCCATACCTTGGGTCGAGATATCGGATTTGGTCATAATCGATCTACAGCAAAGTAAGATGCTTTTCGTATGTATTTTTACTGCGGCGATTCGGGAAAACATATAAAACATCGTATAAGCAAAGTCGAATTTTCGGCGTCAAGCCATACCTTGGGTCGAGATATCGGATTTGGTCATAATCGATCTACAGCAAAGTAAGATGCTTTTCGTATGTATTTTTGACGCGGCGATTCGGGGAAACCATATAAAACATCGTATAAGCAAAGTCGAATTTTCGGCGTCAAGCCATACCTTGGGTCGAGATATCGGATTTGGTCATAATCGATCTACAGCAAAAAAAGATGCTTTTAGTGTGTATTTTGACGTGCGATTCGGGAAAAACGATATAAAACATCGTATAAGCAAAGTTGAATTTTCGGCGTCAAGCCATACCTTGGGTCGAGATATCGGATTTGGTCATAATCGATCTACAGCAAAGTAAGATGCTTTTCGTATGTATTTTTATGGGCGATTCGGGAAAACATATAAAACATCGTATAAGCAAAGTCGAATTTTCGGCGTCAAGCCATACCTTGGGTCGAGATATCGGATTTGGTCATAATCGATCTACAGCAAAGTAAGATGCTTTTCGTGTGTATTTTTATGGGGCGATTCGGGAAAACAATATTCAACGTCGTATAAGCAAAGTCGAATTTTCGGCGTCAAGTCATACCTTGGGTCGAGATATCGGATTTGCTCATAATCCATCTACAGCAAAGTAAGATGCTTTTTGTATGTATTTTTTTGCGGCGATTCGGGAAAAACATATAAAACATCGTATAAGCAAAGTCGAATTTTCGGCGTCAAGCCATACCTTGGGTCAAGTTATCGGATTTGGTCATAATCGATCTACAGCAAAGTAAGATGCTTTTCGTATGTATTTTTATGGAGCGATTCGGGAAAACCATATAAAACATCGTATAAGCAAAGTCGAATTTTCGGCGTCAAGTCCATACCTTGGGTCGAGATATCGAATTTGGTCATAATCGATCTACAGCAAAGTAAGATGCTTTTCGTTTGTATTTTGACGCGGCGATTCGGGGAAACCATATAAAACATCGTATAAGCAAAGTCGAATTTTCGGCGTCAAGCCATACCTTGGGTCGAGATATCGGATTTGGTCATAATCGATCTACAGCAAAAAAAGATGCTTTTTGTAGTGTATTTTGACGTGGCGATTCGGGAAAAACGATATAAAACATCGTATAAGCAAAGTCGAATTTTCGGCGTCAAGCCATACCTTGGGTCGAGATATCGGATTTGGTCATAATCGATCTACAGCAAAGTAAGATGCTTTTTGTATGTATTTTGACGTGGCGATTCGGGAAAACGATATAAAACATCGTATAAGCAAAGTCGAATTTTCGGCGTCAAGCCATACCTTGGGTCGAGATATCGGATTTGGTCATAATCGATCTACAGCAAAGTAAGATGCTTTTTCGTATGTATTTTGACGCGGCGATTCGGGAAACACATATAAAACATCGTATAAGCAAAGTCGAATTTTCGGCGTCAAGCCATACCTTGGGTCGAGATATCGGATTTGGTCAAAATCGATCTACAGCAAAAAAAGATGCTTTCTGTATGTATTTTGACGTTGCGATTCGGAAAAACATATAAAACATCGTATAAGCAAAGTCGGATTTTCAGCGTCAAGCCATACCTTGGGTCGAGATATCGGATTTGGTCATAATCGATCTACAGCAAAAAAAGATACTTTTTGTGTGTATTTTGACGTGGCGATTCGGAAAAACGATAGAAAACATCGTATAAGCAAAATTGAATTTTCGGCGTCAAGCCATACCTTGGGTCGAGATATGGGATTTGGTCATAATCGATCTACAGCAAATAAGATGCTTTTCGTATGTATTTTTATGGGGCGATTCGGGAAAACAATATTAAACGTCGTATAAGCAAAGTCGAATTTTCGGCGTCAAGTCATACATTGGGTCGAGATAATCGGATTTGGTCATAATCGATCTACAGCAAAGTAAGGTGCTTTCGTATGTATTTTGACGCGGCGATTCGGGAAACCATATAAAACATCGTATACGCAAAGTCGAATTTTCGGCGTCAAGCCATACCTTGGGTCGAGATATCGGATTTGGTCATAATCGATCTACAGCAAAGTAAGATGCTTTTCGTATGTATTTTTATGCGTCGATTCGGGAAAAACATATAAAACATCGTATAAGCAAAGTCGAATTTTCAACGTCAAGCCATACCTTGGGTCATAATCGATCTACAGCAAAAAAAGATGCTTTTTGTGTGTATTTTGACGTTGCGATTCGGAAAAACGATATAAAACATCGTATAAGCAAAGTTGAATTTTCGGCGTCAAGCCATACCTTGGGTCGAGATATCGGATTTGGTCATAATCGATCTACAGCAAAGTAAGATGCTTTTCGTATGTATTTTTATGGGGCGATTCGGGAAAACAATATTAAACGTCGTATAAGCAAAGTCGAATTTTCGGCGTCAAGCCATACCTTGGGTCGAGATATCGGATTAAGTCATAATCTATCTACAGCAAAGTAAGATGCTTTTCGTATGTATTTTTATGGGGCGATTCGGGAAAACAATATTAAACGTCGTAAAAGCAAAGTCGAATTTTCGGCGTCAAGTCATACCTTGGGTCGAGATATCGGATTTAGTGATAATCGTCTACAGCAAAAAAGATACTTTTTGTGTGTATTTTGACGTAGCGATTCGGAAAAACGATATAAAACATCGTATAAGCAAAGTTGAATTTTCGACGTCAAGCCATACCTTTGGTCGAGATATCAAATTTGGTCATAATCGATCTTCAGCAAAAAAAGATGCTTTTTGTGTGTATTTTGACGTGGCGATTCGGAAAAACGATATAAAACATCGTATAAGCAATGTTGAATTTTCGGCGTCAAGCCATACCTTGGTTCGAGATATCGGAATTGATCATAATCGATCTACAGCAAAAAAGATGCTTTTTGTGTGTATTTTGACGTTGCGATTCGGAAAACGATATAAAACATCGAATAAGCAAAGTTGAATTTTCGGCGTCAAGCCATACCTTGGGTCGAGATATCGGATTTTGGTCATAATCGATCTACAACAAAGTAAGTAGCTTTTCGTATGTATTTTTATGGGGCGATTCGGGAAAACAATATTAAACGTCGTATAAGCAAAGTCGAATTTTTGGCGTCAAGCCATACCTGGGTCGAGATATCGGATTTGGTCATAATCGATTTACAGCAAAGTAAGATGCTTTTCAAGTGTATTTTTATGGGACGATTCGGGAAAACAATATTCAACGTCGTATAAGCAAAGTCGAATTTTCCGGCGTCAAGTCATACCTTGGGTCGAGATATCGGATTTGGTCATAATCGATCTACAGCAAAAAAAGATACTTTTTGTGTGTATTTTGACGTGGCGATTCGGGAAAACGATATAAAACTCGTATAGCAAAGTCGAATTTTCGGCGTCAAGCCATACCTTGGGTCGAGATATCGGATTTGGTCATAATCGATTTACAGATAAATAAGGTGTTTTCGTATGTATTTTTTATGGAGCGATTTGGGAAAACCATATAAACCGTCGTACAAGCAAAGTCGAATTTTCAGCGTTAAGCCATACCAATGGTCGAGATATCAGATTGGTCATAATTGATCTACAGCAAAAAAAGATACTTTTTGTGTATTTTGGACGTTGCCGATCGGAAAAACGATTAAAACATCGTTTAAGTAATGTTGAATTTTCGGCGTCAAGCCATACCAATGGTCGAGATATAAGATTTGGTCATAATCAATCTACAGCAAAAAAGATGCTTTTTTGTGGTATTTTGACGTGGCGATTCGGAAAAACGATAAAAAACATCGTATAAGCAAAGTTGAATTTTCGGCGTCAAGCCATACCTTGGGTCGAGCTATCGGATTTGGTCATAATCGATCTACAGCAAAGTAAGATGCTTTTCGTATGTATTTTTGTGGGACGATTCGGGAAAAACATATAAAACATGGTATAAGCAAAGTCGGATTTTCAGCGTCAAGCCATACCAATGGTCGAGATATAAGATTTGGTCATAATCAATCTACAGCAAAAAAAGATGCTTTTGTGTGTATTTTGACGTGGCGATTCGGAAAAAACGATATAAAACATCGTATCAGCAATGTTGAATTTTCGGCGTCAAGCCATACCTTGGTTTCGAGATATCGGAATTGATCATAATCGATCTACAGCAAAAAAGATGCTTTTTTGTGTGTATTTTGACGTTTGTCGATTCGGAAAAAACGATATAAAACATCGAATAAGCAAAGTTGAATTTTCGGCGGTCAAGCCATACCTTGGGTCCGAGATATCGGATTTTGGTCATAATCGATCTACAACAAAGTAAGTAGCTTTTCGTATGTATTTTTATGGGGCGATTCGAGGAAAACAATATTAAACGGTCGTATAAGCAAAGTCGAATTTTTGGCGTCAAGCCATACCTCTGGGTTCGAGATATCGGATTTGGTCATAATCGATTTACAGCAAAGTAAGATGCTTTTCAAGTGTATTTTTTATGGGACGATTCGGGAAAAACAATATTCAACGTCGTATAAGCAAAGTCGAATTTCCGGCGTCAAGTCATACCTTGGGTCGAGATATCGGATTTGGTCATAATCGATCTACAGCAAAAAAAGATACTTTTTTGTGTGTATTTTGACGTGGCGATTCGGAAAAAACGATATAAAACATCGTATTAGCAAAGTCGAATTTTCAGCGTCAAGCCATACCTTGAGGTCGAGATATCGGATTTGGTCATTAATCGATCTACAGCCAAAATAAGATGTTTTTCGTATGTATTTTTTATGGCGCGATTCGGGAAAAACCATATTAAACGTCGTACAAGCAAAGTCGAATTTTTAGCGTTAAGCCATACCAATGGTCGAGATATCAGATTTGGTCATAATCGATATACAGCAAAAAAATATTTTTACTTTTTGAGTGTATTTGACGTGGCGATTCGGGGAAAACGATATAAAACTTCGTATTAGCAAAGTCGAATTTTCGGCGTCAAGCCATACCTTGGGTCGAGATATCGGATTTGGTCATAATCGATTTACAGATAAATAAGGTGTTTTCGTATGTATTTTTATGGAGCGATTCGGGAAAACCATATAAACCGTCGTACAAGCAAAGTCGAATTTTCAGCGTTAAGCCATACCAATGGTCGAGATATCAGATTTGGTCATAATTGATCTACAGCAAAAAAAGATACTTTTTGTGTGTATTTTGACGTTGCGATTCGGAAAAACGATTAAAACATCGTTTAAGTAATGTTGAATTTTCGGCGTCAAGCCATACCAATGGTCGAGATATAAGATTTGGTCATAATCAATCTACAGCAAAAAAAGATGCTTTTTGTGTGTATTTTGACGTGGCGATTCGGAAAAACGATAAAAAACATCGTATAAGCAAAGTTGAATTTTCGGCGTCAAGCCATACCTTGGGTCGAGCTATCGGATTTGGTCATAATCGATCTACAGCAAAGTAAGATGCTTTTCGTATGTATTTTTGTGGGACGATTCGGGAAAAACATATAAAACATGGTATAAGCAAAGTCGGATTTTCAGCGTCAAGCCATACCTTTGGTCGAGATATCAGATTTGGTCATAATCGATCTACAGCAAAGTAAGATGCTTTTCGTATGTATTTTGACGCGGCGATTCGGGGAAACCATATAAAACATCGTATAAGCAAAGTCGAATTTTCGGCGTCAAGCCATACCTTGGGTCGAGATATCGGATTTTGGTCATAATCGATCTACAGCAAAGTAAGTAGCTTTTCGTATGTATTTTTATGGGGCGATTCGGGAAAACAATATTAAACGTCGTATAAGCAAAGTCGAATTTTTGGCGTCAAGCCATACCTTGGGTCGAGATATCGGATTTGGTCATAATCGATTTACAGCAAAGTAAGATGCTTTTCGTGTGTATTTTTATGGGACGATTCGGGATAACAATATTCAACGTCGTATAAGCAAAGTCGAATTTTCGGCGTCAAGTCATACCTTGGGTCGAGATATCGGATTTGGTCATAATCGATCTACAGCAAAAAAAGATACTTTTTGTGTGTATTTTGACGTGGCGATTCGGAAAAACGATATAAAACATCGTATAAGCAAAGTCGAATTTTCAGCGTCAAGCCATACCTTGGGTCGAGATATCGGATTTGGTCATAATCGATTTACAGATAAATAAGGTGTTTTCGTATGTATTTTTATGGAGCGATTCGGGAAAACCATATAAACCGTCGTACAAGCAAAGTCGAATTTTCAGCGTTAAGCCATACCAATGGTCGAGATATCAGATTTGGTCATAATTGATCTACAGCAAAAAAAGATACTTTTTGTGTGTATTTTGACGTTGCGATTCGGAAAAACGATTAAAACATCGTTTAAGTAATGTTGAATTTTCGGCTGTCAAGCCATTACCAATGGTCGAGATATAAGATTTGGTCATAATCAATCTACAGCAAAAAAAGATGCTTTTTGTGTGTATTTTGACGTGGCGATTCGGAAAAACGATAAAAAACATCGTATAAGCAAAGTTGAATTTTCGGCGTCAAGCCATACCTTGGGTCGAGCTATCGGATTTGGTCATAATCGATCTACAGCAAAGTAAGATGCTTTTCGTATGTATTTTTGTGGGACGATTCGGGAAAAACATATAAAACATGGTATAAGCAAAGTCGGATTTTCAGCGTCAAGCCATACCTTGGTCGAGATATAAGATTTGGTCATAATCGATCTACAGCAAAGTAAGATGCTTTTCGTATGTATTTTGACGCGGCGATTCGGGGAAACCATATAAAACATCGTATAAGCAAAGTCGAATTTTCGGCGTCAAGTCCATACCTTTGGTTCGAGATATCGGGATTTGGTCATAATCGATCTACAGCAAAGTAAGATGCTTTTCGTATGTATTTTTTATGGGGCGATTCGGGGAAAACAATTTTAAACGTCGTATAAGCAAAGTCGAATTTTCGGCGTCAAGCCATACCTTGGGTCGAGATATCGGATTTGGTCATAATCGATCTACAGCAAAGTAAGGTGCTTTTCGTATTTTTTTTGACGAGGCGATTCAGGGAAACCATATAAAACATCGTATAAGCAAAGTCGAATTTTCGGCGTCAAGCCATACCTTGGGTCGAGATATCGGATTTGGTCATAATCGATCTACAGCAAAGTAAGATGCTTTTCGTATGTATTTTTATGGGGCGATTCGGGAAAACAATATTAAACGTCGTATAAGCAAAGTCGAATTTTCGGCGTCAAGCCATACCTTGGGTCGAGATATCGGATTTGGTCATAATCGATTTACAGATAAATAAGATGTTTTCGTATGTATTTTTATGGAGCGATTCGGGAAAACCATATAAACCGTCGTACAAGCAAAGTCGAATTTTCAGCGTTAAGCCATACCAATGGTCGAGATATCAGATTTGGTCATAATCGATCTACAGCAAAAAAAGATACTTTTTGTGTGTATTTTGACGTTGCGATTCGGAAAAACGATTAAAACATCGTATAAGCAAAGTTGAATTTTCGGTGTCAAGCCATACCTTGGGTCGAGATATCGGATTTGGTCATAATCGATCTACAGCAAAGTAAGATGCTTTTCGTATGTATTTTTATGGGGCGATTCGAGAAAACAATTTTAAACGTCGTATAAGCAAAGTCGAATTTTCGGCGTCAAGCCATACCTTGGGTCGAGATATCGGATTTGGTCATAATCGATCTACAGCAAAGTAAGGTGCTTTTCGTATGTTTTTTGACGCGGCGATTCAGGGAAACCATATAAAACATCGTATAAGCAAAGTCGAATTTTCGGCGGCAAGCCATACCTTGGGTCGAGATATCGGATTTGGTCATTATCGATCTACAGCAAAGTAAGATGCTTTTTGTATGTATTTTTATGCGTCGATTCGGGAAAAACATATAAAACATCGTATAAGCAAAGTCGAATTTTCGGCGTCAAGCCATACCTTGGGTCGAGATATCGGATTTGGTCATAATCGATCTACAGCAAAGTAAGATGCTTTTCGTATGTATTTTGACGCGGCGATTCGGGGAAACCATATAAAACATCGTATAAGCAAAGTCGAATTTTCGGCGTCAAGTCATACCTTTGGTTGAGATATCGGATTTGGTCATAATCGATCTACAGCAAAAAAAGATGCTTTTAGTGTGTATTTTGACGTTAAGATTCGGAAAAACGATAAAAAACATCGTATAAGCAAAGTTGAATTTTCGGCGTCAAGCCATACCTTGGGTCGAGATATCGGATTTGGTCATAATCGATCTACAGCAAAGTAAGATGCTTTTCGTATGTATTTTTATGGGGCGATTCGGGAAAACAATATTAAACGTCGTATAAGCAAAGTCGAATTTTCGGCGTCAAGCCATACCTTGGGTCGAGATATCAGATTTGGTCATAATCGATCTACAGCAAAGTAAGATGCTTTTCGTGTGTATTTTTATGGGGCGATTCGGGAAAACAATATTCAACGTCGTATAAGCAAAGTCGAATTTTCGGCGTCAAGTCATACCTTGGGTCGAGATATCGGATTTGCTCATAATCCATCTACAGCAAAGTAAGATGCTTTTTGTATGTATTTTTTTGCGGCGATTCGGGAAAAACATATAAAACATCGTATAAGTGATAGATATTTGGGGGATATAAGGACGCGGGCGCACGAGTAAAACGCTTGCTGGCTGTTAGCACACTACTTTTATTATTATCCCGTGATTGCATCGTGCGAAGCCGGGTGCGCGGGGCGCGGGGGCGGGACGCAGCCACGCCTTCATACTCAACACTCCTCCCTCTAGTTTATATTCTAAATAAGAACTACGATTAGTTAATATTAATAAAACCTCTTATAATCTACCCTTGGGCGATTCCGTAACAATCTACTAGAGCCCTGCTTTTCCACTCGCACGTCCCTCTGATGACTATTCAAATCGACTGCGTCCTGGAATTCATCATCTGGTTCTAAATCTCTCGCTGTAGCATTATCTACAATTATATCTCGAACGGCAGGTATGTCATTATCAGGACCATCTCTAACGCTCTCTTCCAGTAATGGCGTTGCTGGGACATACGACTCAGTCCTCCTCCCTCTGGCTAAGCCACTATCCGGTGAGTACTCTAACTCGAACCGAGATGACACTGCTGGAGATGTAGGGCCGAATACTGGCGGCGGCGGCGATAGAGTCTCAGATGATGGGTCATGACCAGGTATGTCAGTATTATTAAGTCCTTCTATCACTATATTGTTACGGACACCCTTATCAAGAACCAATTGATTCTTGTGTCTTTTAAAACTTTCTGAACTGTTTGGATCTTTCACCATATAAGTAACATTTCCTAATCTTGTTATAATTGTGCCTTTACACCATTTGTAAGCATTTTTGTTAGCAAATTTTTTAAATAGAACATGATCATTTGCATTAAACCTTGTAGTTTTATTACATCCATTCAATTTAGATCGCGAACACTGCTTATTTAACACACGATTATAAACAGATGGCGGTGATGAGGGCGACAACGGCGCCGGATCTATGAGGTCTAACCTGGATCTTAATTTGTGACCGAACACCATTTCCGCCGGCGATAAACCCGTGGTGGTATGGACTGAATTTCTATAATCCATAAGATACCGGAGTAATTTTATCTTTATCTCTTTTGAATTACAATTAGATAAAAGACAAGATTTAATTCCTTTTTTAACCACCTTAACAAAACTCTCCGCTTGGCCATTACTTGCCGGGTGATAAACTGGAGAAGTAATGTGAGATATGCCATTAGAAGAACAAAAATTTTCAAACTCATAAGAGCAAGAAGGCTGTACCATTATCACTCGCTAACGTTTTCGGCATTCCGAATCTCGACATATAATCGCACATCTTTTCTATGACCGCGCTGGATGAGGTTGCTTGATTCATGTTGTAAACTTCTACCCACTTACTGTGCGCGTCAACGATCACTAAATATACGCAGCCTTTAATTGGTCCTAAGAAATCAATGTGAATGCGTTGGAAGGCGCCAGCGGGGTACTCCCAGGACGAAGGGGGTGCGCGGGGCGGTGACGGCCGTAACTGCATACACACATCACAAGAGCTTATCATTCTTTCCAACGCTTGATCTATACCCGGAAACCAAAACCTTGACCTGGCTTCGGCTTTAGTTTTTACAATCCCTAAATGGGATGAATGAAGTTCCTTTAAAATTGTTCCCTGTAAACTCTGTGGTATAACCAGCTTGTGCCCTCTCATAACACAACCCCTTTCTAAAGATAACTGATTTCTACACAAATAAAAAGGCTTCAATTTTAAATCAGTCATTTTAGGTGGCCACCCATTTAGAATAGAACTTGCTACACGACTTAGAACCATATCATTGCGCGTCGCTTCTTGCACCTTGCCTAAAGTTACCAGCATCGTTCCGTTCATAACAAAGCACACGTAGGTCGCGCGGTCGCATGTCGTCTCGCTCTCGCCGCAACGTTCGGTGCACGCGCACGCTTTATGCTGGCGGGACCCGGGCGGCCCGGTCGGCTCAAGCAAGCTCGCGCGCGATAAATAATCTGCATTATTATCGCCGCTACGTATGTACTCAATTTTGTAGTTGTATGCGCTAAGGAACAATGCATAACGTTGTAGTCGATTCGCCGATACCTCGGGTATACCGTTATAAGGTCCGAAAATCGATATCAACGGCTTATGATCCGTGCGCAATATAAACGGTTCGGACCTTCCGTATAAGTATTGGTGAAAGCGACGTACCCCATAAATGATAGCAGTTGCCTCTTTCTGTATTTGTGCATATCTTTTTTCAGCGGGGTTTAAGGTTCGTGAAGCAAATGATATAGGCCTTTCAACACCATCTGCATCAACCTGTGATAATATAGCTCCCAGCCCACTTGGTGACGCGTCTACAGTCAAAATAATCTTTGCCTCCGGGTTAAAATGAGCTAGGGTTTGTTCTGAGGTGAGCAGATCTTTTATCGTTTGAAAAGCCAAATCATGTTCTTGAGTCCAATTCCATTTACAGCCCTTTTTTAAAAGGTCATATAATGGGCTAAGAACAGATGATGCGTTGGGTACAAAATTTCTGTAGTAGTTAACTAGACCCAGAAAAGACTGCAATTGACTAACATTTGATGGAACCGGCGCATCAGTCATTGCTTTCACCTTTTCTGGTGCTTTTTTAATGCCTTCTTTCGAGATAATGTGACCCAAGTAGCCGATGTCCTCCTTAAAAAACTCACATTTTTCTTTTTGAAGGGTGAACCCACAGTCTTCTAAGCGTTTGAATACTGCGTTAAGTCTCTCTAAGTGCGACTTCTTATCCAAACTAAAAATACAAACGTCGTCAAGCATACATAGGACCCCTTCCAGCCCCGAGAGCACATTTTCCATCACGCGCTGGAATATGGCTGGCGCGCTGGCTAAACCGAACACTAGACGCGTATATTTGTATAACCCGCGATGGGTATTTATACATGTTAGAGCTTGCGACTCGCTATCCAGTAAAAGTTGGTTATAAGCCATTGACAGATCAATTTTACTGAACACCTGCGCTCCATGTAGCTTTGAAAATAGTTCGTTGACCGTGGGAAGAGGGTACTTCTCAACCAGCAGCTGCTTATTGAGACTTACTGAATAATCAGCACATAATCTTACCGACCCATTACGTTTCAAGACGGGTACCACCGGCGATGCGTACTCAGAGTATTCCACGGGTTCAAGGACCCCTAATGTGACCAACCTATCAATTTCTTTTTCCACCTTATCGCGTAATGCGAATGCAATCGGGCGAGCTTTGAAAAAAATTGGCTTCGCGTTATCCTGCATTAATAATCAAATTTTATATTTATTAAAGGTGCCTAATTTATCTGAAAATAGCTGTGAGTGTTTTTGTTGCAATTTACTTAAGAACATGCCCGAATCCTGTTCACAATAATTAACTGGTAAAAGCTGCAGGTTGAACCGTGAAATAAAGTCCCGACCCAACAAGGGAGGCCCGCCATCTCGCACAACATGAATATCGAGCTCGTGTGTCTGTTCCAAGTACGACACCGGGAGGCGCGCGACCCCTACGCACTCGATATGCCTACCTGTATACGTTACCAGCCGTTTTCGCGCGGTTGATAATGGTACATCCTTAAAATGAGACTTGTAAAACTGCTCTGAAATAACCGTTACCCCTGAGCCACTATCAATTTCAAATTGAATCATTTTTTGATTTATAGTAATCGATTCCACCATAGGTTCTCCGCGCACTGATCGTATGTAAAAAAACTTACCGTCATCGTCATCCTCACCCTTATCACCGCCATCCACTTCTACGTACTTCACTTTCGTGCACATTCTACGTAAGTGGCCTTTATTGCGGCACTTTCGGCACTCATAGTTTTTAAATTTACATTCGGACTCTTTGTGGTTCGAATAACCACAAACCCCGCACTTCACTTTAACACTTTCGCCCTTAGTAATCTTGAAAAGCTGCAAGTCGGTGGCGCGCGCAGCCCCGCCGGGCCCCGCGCCGGCCGCCGCGCTGCTCGCGGCCACCGCGCGGGCGCACTCCTGGCTCTGCGCGTACTCCAATGCCTTTACCAGCGTTAACTCCGACAGCTTAAAGGCATATAGCTTCTCCTTCTCTGGTCCCGGCAACATTCCCATGATGAATTTGTCACGCAGCATCTCTTCTACGTTCGTAAACTCGCAATGGGCGGTTAATCCCCGTAACCTCAGCAGCCCACTGCGCGTGTGTTTCACCATGTTGTTGTGTGGCGGCATAAAAATTGTGACGCTCACCGAAACCAACCCGCTTCGGGGTAAAGTGATTGGTTAGGAGTTGCAATATGTCTTCATACGGGACCACCTCCAAATCCTTCGGCAACGCTAGATTCGTTACGAGGTCATAGGTCCCCTCGGTGAGTGCGCTCAGCAGTATTGCTTTTCTTTTTGCGCCCGTAGGATCGGCTTTATCCCCGATGTCATTAGCAATGAAATATTGCTTAAGCCGACCTTGATATGTCTTCCAACACTGGACGTTATGGTCGAAGCTATTTAAAACGCCGAAATTTGCGTTAGACATTTTATGTATATATTATATTTACTCAATATATTATATTACACAACGCGGGTAGGTTAGGTCGTCGCCACTGATAGATATTTGGGGGATATAAGGACGCGGGCGCACGAGTAAAACGCTTGCTGGCTGTTAGCACACTACTTTTATTATTATCCCGTGATTGCATCGTGCGAAGCCGGGTGCGCGGGGCGCGGGGGCGGGACGCAGCCACGCCTTCATACTCAACAATAAGCAAAGTCGAATTTTCGGCGTCAAGCCATACCTTGGGTCAAGTTATCGGATTTGGTCATAATCGATCTACAGCAAAGTAAGATGCTTTTCGTATGTATTTTTATGGAGCGATTCGGGAAAACCATATAAAACATCGTATAAGCAAAGTCGAATTTTCGGCGTCAAGTCATACCTTGGGTCGAGATATCGGATTTGGTCATAATCGATCTACAGCAAAGTAAGAGGCTTTTCGTTTGTATTTTGACGCGGCGATTCGGGGAAACCATATAAAACATCGTATAAGCAAAGTCGAATGTTCGGCGTCAAGCCACACCTTGGGTCGAGATATCGGATTTGGTCATAATCGATCTACAGCAAAGTAAGATGCTTTTTGTATGTATTTTTTTGCGGCGATTCGGGAAAAACATATAAAACATCGTATAAGCAAAGTCGAATTTTCGGCGTCAAGCCATACCTTGGGTCAAGTTATCGGATTTGGTCATAATCGATCTACAGCAAAGTAAGATGCTTTTCGTATGTATTTTTATGGAGCGATTCGGGAAAACCATATAAAACATCGTATAAGCAAAGTCGAATTTTCGGCGTCAAGTCATACCTTGGGTCGAGATATCGGATTTGGTCATAATCGATCTACAGCAAAGTAAGAGGCTTTTCGTTTGTATTTTGACGCGGCGATTCGGGGAAACCATATAAAACATCGTATAAGCAAAGTCGAATTTTCGGCGTCAAGTCCATACCTTGGGTCGAGATATCGGATGTGGTCATTATCGATCTACAGCAAAAAAAAGATGCTTTTTGTGTGTATTTTGACGTGGCGATTCGGAAAAACGAAATAAAATATCGTATAAGCAAAGTTGAATTTTCGGCGTCAAGCCATACCTTGGGTCGAGATATCGGATTTGGTCAAAATCGATCTACAGCAAAAAAAGATGCTTTCTGTATGTATTTTGACGTTGCGATTCGGAAAAACATATAAAACATCGTATAAGCAAAGTCGGATTTTCAGCGTCAAGCCATACCTTGGGTCGAGATATCGGATTTGGTCATAATCGATCTACAGCAAAAAAAGATACTTTTTGTGTGTATTTTGACGTGGCGATTCGGAAAAACGATAGAAAACATCGTATAAGCAAAATTGAATTTTCGGCGTCAAGCCATACCTTGGGTCGAGATATGGGATTTGGTCATAATCGATCTACAGCAAAATAAGATGCTTTTCGTATGTATTTTTATGGGGCGATTCGGGAAAACAATATTAAACGTCGTATAAGCAAAGTCGAATTTTCGGCGTCAAGTCATACATTGGGTCGAGATATCGGATTTGGTCATAATCGATCTACAGCAAAGTAAGGTGCTTTTCGTATGTATTTTGACGCGGCGATTCGGGGAAACCATATAAAACATCGTATACGCAAAGTCGAATTTTCGGCGTCAAGCCATACCTTGGGTCGAGATATCGGATTTGGTCATAATCGATCTACAGCAAAATAAGATGCTTTTCGTATGTATTTTTATGCGTCGATTCGGGAAAAACATATAAAACATCGTATAAGCAAAGTCAGATTTTCAGCGTCAAGCCATACCTTGGGTCATAATCGATCTACAGCAAAAAAAGATGCTTTTTGTGTGTATTTTGACGTTGCGATTCGGAAAAACGATATAAAACATCGTATAAGCAAAGTTGAATTTTCGGCGTCAAGCCATACCTTGGGTCGAGATATCGGATTTGGTCATAATCGATCTACAGCAAAGTAAGATGCTTTTCGTATGTATTTTTATGGGGCGATTCGGGAAAACAATATTAAACGTCGTATAAGCAAAGTCGAATTTTCGGCGTCAAGCCATACCTTGGGTCGAGATATCGGATTAAGTCATAATCTATCTACAGCAAAGTAAGATGCTTTTCGTATGTATTTTTATGGGGCGATTCGGGAAAACAATATTAAACGTCGTAAAAGCAAAGTCGAATTTTCGGCGTCAAGTCATACCTTGGGTCGAGATATCGGATTTAGTGATAATCGTCTACAGCAAAAAAGATACTTTTTGTGTGTATTTTGACGTGCAATTCGGAAAAACGATATAAAACATCGTATAAGCAAAGTTGAATTTTCGACGTCAAGCCATACCTTTGGTCGAGATATCAAATTTGGTCATAATCGATCTTCAGCAAAAAAAGATGCTTTTTGTGTGTATTTTGACGTGGCGATTCGGAAAAACGATATAAAACATCGTATCAGCAATGTTGAATTTTCGGCGTCAAGCCATACCTTGGTTCGAGATATCGGAATTGATCATAATCGATCTACAGCAAAAAAAGATGCTTTTTGTGTGTATTTTGACGTTGCGATTCGGAAAAACGATATAAAACATCGAATAAGCAAAGTTGAATTTTCGGCGTCAAGCCATACCTTGGGTCGAGATATCGGATTTTGGTCATAATCGATCTACAACAAAGTAAGTAGCTTTTCGTATGTATTTTTATGGGGCGATTCGGGAAAACAATATTAAACGTCGTATAAGCAAAGTCGAATTTTTGGCGTCAAGCCATACCTTGGGTCGAGATATCGGATTTGGTCATAATCGATTTACAGCAAAGTAAGATGCTTTTCAAGTGTATTTTTATGGGACGATTCGGGAAAACAATATTCAACGTCGTATAAGCAAAGTCGAATTTCCGGCGTCAAGTCATACCTTGGGTCGAGATATCGGATTTGGTCATAATCGATCTACAGCAAAAAAAGATACTTTTTGTGTGTATTTTGACGTGGCGATTCGGAAAAACGATATAAAACATCGTATTAGCAAAGTCGAATTTTCAGCGTCAAGCCATACCTTGGGTCGAGATATCGGATTTGGTCATAATCGATCTACAGCAAAATAAGATGTTTTCGTATGTATTTTTATGGCGCGATTCGGGAAAACCATATTAAACGTCGTACAAGCAAAGTCGAATTTTTAGCGTTAAGCCATACCAATGGTCGAGATATCAGATTTGGTCATAATCGATATACAGCAAAAAAATATACTTTTTGAGTGTATTTTGACGTGGCGATTCGGGAAAACGATATAAAACTTCGTATTAGCAAAGTCGAATTTTCGGCGTCAAGCCATACCTTGGGTCGAGATATCGGATTTGGTCATAATCGATTTACAGATAAATAAGGTGTTTTCGTATGTATTTTTATGGAGCGATTCGGGAAAACCATATAAACCGTCGTACAAGCAGGGTCGAATTTTCAGCGTTAAGCCATACCAATGGTCGAGATATCAGATTTGGTCATAATTGATCTACAGCAAAAAAAGATACTTTTTGTGTGTATTTTGACGTTGCGATTCGGAAAAACGATTAAAACATCGTTTAAGTAATGTTGAATTTTCGGCGTCAAGCCATACCAATGGTCGAGATATAAGATTTGGTCATAATCAATCTACAGCAAAAAAAGATGCTTTTTGTGTGTATTTTGACGTGGCGATTCGGAAAAACGATATAAAACATCGTATAAGCAAAGTTGAATTTTCGGCGTCAAGCCATACCTTGGGTCGAGCTATCGGATTTGGTCATAATCGATCTACAGCAAAGTAAGATGCTTTTCGTATGTATTTTTGTGGGACGATTCGGGAAAAACATATAAAACATGGTATAAGCAAAGTCGGATTTTCAGCGTCAAGCCATACCTTTGGTCGAGATATCAGATTTGGTCATAATCGATCTACAGCAAAGTAAGATGCTTTTCGTATGTATTTTGACGCGGCGATTCGGGGAAACCATATAAAACATCGTATAAGCAAAGTCGAATTTTCGGCGTCAAGCCATACCTTGGGTCGAGATATCGGATTTTGGTCATAATCGATCTACAGCAAAGTAAGTAGCTTTTCGTATGTTTTTTTATGGGGCGATTCGGGAAAACAATATTAAACGTCGTATAAGCAAAGTCGAATTTTTGGCGTCAAGCCATACCTTGGGTCGAGATATCGGATTTGGTCATAATCGATTTACAGCAAAGTAAGATGCTTTTCGTGTGTATTTTTATGGGACGATTCGGGATAACAATATTCAACGTCGTATAAGCAAAGTCGAATTTTCGGCGTCAAGTCATACCTTGGGTCGAGATATCGGATTTGGTCATAATCGATCTACAGCAAAAAAAGATACTTTTTGTGTGTATTTTGACGTGGCGATTCGGAAAAACGATATAAAACATCGTATAAGCAAAGTCGAATTTTCAGCGTCAAGCCATACCTTGGGTCGAGATATCGGATTTGGTCATAATCGATCTACAGCAAAGTAAGATGCTTTTCGTATGTATTTTTATGGGGCGATTCGGGAAAACAATTTTAAACGTCGTATAAGCAAAGTCGAATTTTCGGCGTCAAGCCATACCTTGGGTCGAGATATCGGATTTGGTCATAATCGATCTACAGCAAAGTAAGGTGCTTTTCGTATGTTTTTTGACGCGGCGATTCAGGGAAACCATATAAAACATCGTATAAGCAAAGTCGAATTTTCGGCGTCAAGCCATACCTTGGGTCGAGATATCGGATTTGGTCATTATCGATCTACAGCAAAGTAAGATGCTTTTTGTATGTATTTTTATGCGGCGATTCGGGAAAAACATATAAAACATCGTATAAGCAAAGTCGAATTTTCGGCGTCAAGCCATACCTTGGGTCGAGATATCGGATTTGGTCATAATCGATCTACAGCAAAGTAAGATGCTTTTCGTATGTATTTTGACGCGGCGATTCGGGGAAACCATATAAAACATCGTATAAGCAAAGTCGAATTTTCGGCGTCAAGTCATACCTTTGGTTGAGATATCGGATTTGGTCATAATCGATCTACAGCAAAGTAAGATGCTTTTCGTATGTATTTTTATGGGGCGATTCGGGAAAACAATTTTAAACGTCGTATAAGCAAAGTCGAATTTTCGGTGTCAAGCCATACCTTGGGTCGAGATATCGGATTTGGTCATAATCGATCTACAGCAAAGTAAGATGCTTTTCGTATGTATTTTTATGGGGCGATTCGGGAAAACAATTTAAAACGTCGTATAAGCAAAGTCGAATTTTCGGCGTCAAGCCATACCTTGGGTCGAGATATCGGATTTGGTCATAATCGATCTACAGCAAAGTAAGGTGCTTTTCGTATGTTTTTTGACGCGGCGATTCAGGGAAACCATATAAAACATCGTATAAGCAAAGTCGAATTTTCGGCGTCAAGCCATACCTTGGGTCGAGATATCGGATTTGGTCATAATCGATCTACAGCAAAGTAAGATGCTTTTTGTATGTATTTTTATGCGGCGATTCGGGAAAAACATATAAAACATCGTATAAGCAAAGTCGAATTTTCGGCGTCAAGCCATACCTTGGGTCGAGATATCGGATTTGGTCATAATCGATCTACAGCAAAGTAAGATGCTTTTCGTATGTATTTTGACGCGGCGATTCGGGAAACCATATAAAACATCGTATAAGCAAAGTCGAATTTTCGGCGTCAAGTCCATACCTTGGGTCGAGATATCGGATTTGGTCATAATCGATCTACAGCAAAAAAAGATGCTTTTAGTGTGTATTTTGACGGTGCGATTCGGAAAAACGATATAAAACATCGTATAAGCAAAGTCGAATTTTCGGCGTCAAGCCATACCTTGGGTCGAGATATCGGATTTGGTCATAATCGATCTACAGCAAAGTAAGATGCTTTTCGTATGTATTTTTATGGGGCGATTCGGGAAAACAATATTAAACGTCGTATAAGCAAAGTCGAATTTTCGGCGTCAAGCCATACCTTGGGTCGAGATATCGGATTTGGTCATAATCGATCTACAGCAAAGTAAGATGCTTTTCGTATGTATTTTTATGGGGCGATTCGGGAAAACAATATTAAACGTCGTATAAGCAAAGTCGAATTTTCGGCGTCAAGCCATACCTTGGGTCGAGATATCGGATTTGGTCATAATCGATCTACAGCAAAAAAAGATACTTTTTGTGTGTATTTTGACGTGGCGATTCGGAAAAACGATATAAAACATCGTATAGTCAAAGTTCGAATTTTCGGCGTCAAGCCATACCTTGGGTCGAGATATCGGATTTGGTCATAATCGATCTACAGCAAAGTAAGATGCTTTTCGTATGTATTTTGACGCGGTGATTCGGGGAAACCATATAAAACATCGTATAAGCAAAGTCGAATTTTCGGCGTCAAGCATACCTTGGGTCGAGATATCGGATTTGGTCATAATCGATCTACAGCAAAGTAAGATGCTTTTCGTATGTATTTTGACTGCGGGCGATTCGGGGAAACCATATTTAACATCGTATAAGCAAAGTCGAATTTTCGGCGTCAAGTCATACCTTGGGTCGAGATATCGGATTTGGTCATAATCGATCTACAGCAAAAAAAGATAATTTTTGTGTGTATTTTGACGTGGCGATTCGGAAAAACGATATAAAACATTCGTATAGCAAAGTTGAATTTTCGGCGTCAAGCCATACCTTGGGTCGAGATATCGGATTTGGTCATAATCGATCTACAGCAAAGTAAGATGCTTTTCGTATGTATTTTTTATGGGGCGATTCGGGAAAACAATATTAAACGTCGTATAAGCAAAGTCGAATTTTCGGCGTCAAGCCATACCTTGGGTCGAGATATCGGATTTGGTCATAATCGATCTACAGCAAAAAAAGATAATTTTTGTGTGTATTTTGACGTGGCGATTCGGAAAAACGATATCAAACATCGTAATAGCAAAGTTGAATTTTCGGCGTCAAGCCATACCTTGGGTCGAGATATCGGATTTGGTCATAATCGATCTACAGCAAAGTAAGATGCTTTTCGTATGTATTTTGACGCGCGATTCGGGAAACCATATAAACATCGTATAAGCAAAGTCGAATTTTCGGCGTCAAGTCATACCTTGGGTCGAGATATCGGATTTGGTCATAATCGATCTACAGCAAAGTAAGATGCTTTTCGTATGTATTTTGACTGCGGCGATTCGGGGAAACCATTTTTAACATCGTATAAGCAAAGTCGAATTTTCGGCGTCAAGTCATACCTTGGGTCGAGATATTGGATTCGGTCATAATCGATCTACAGCAAAAAAACATACTTTTTGTGTGTCTTTTGACGTGGCGATTCGGAAAAACGATATAAAACATCGTATAAGCAAAGTCGAATTTTCGGCGTCAAGTCATACCTTGGGTCGAGAAATCGGATTTGGTCATAATCGATCTACAGCAAAAAAAGATGCTTTTTGTGTGTATTTTTATGGGGCGATTCGGGAAAACAATTTTAAACGTCATATAAGCAAAGTCGAATTTTCGGCGTCAAGCCATACCTTGGGTCGAGATATCGGATTTGGTCATAATCGATCTACAGCAAAGTAAGGTGCTTTTCGTATGTTTTTTGACGCGGCGATTCAGGGAAACCATATAAAACATCGTATAAGCAAAGTCGAATTTTCGGCGTCAAGCCATACCTTGGGTCGAGATATCGGATTTGGTCATTATCGATCTACAGCAAAGTAAGATGCTTTTTGTATGTATTTTTATGCGGCGATTCGGGAAAAACATATAAAACATCGTATAAGCAAAGTCAAATTTTCGGCGTCAAGCCATACCTTGGGTCGAGATATCGGATTTGGTCATAATCGATCTACAGCAAAGTAAGGTGCTTTTCGTATGTATTGTGGCGGGGCGATTCGGGGAAACCATATAAAACATCGTATAAGCAAAGTCGAATTTTCGGCGTCAAGTCCATACCTTGGGTCGAGATATCGGATTTGGTCATAATCGATCTACAGCAAAGTAAGGTGCTTTTCGTATGTTTTTTGACGCGGCGATTCAGGGAAACCATATAAAACATCGTATAAGCAAAGTCGAATGTTCGGCGTCAAGCCACACCTTGGGTCGAGATATCGGATTTGGTCATAATCGATCTACAGCAAAGTAAGATGCTTTTTGTATGTATTTTTTTGCGGCGATTCGGGAAAAACATATAAAACATCGTATAAGCAAAGTCGAATTTTCGGCGTCAAGCCATACCTTGGGTCAAGTTATCGGATTTGGTCATAATCGATCTACAGTAAAGTAAGATGCTTTTCGTATGTATTTTTATGGAGCGATTCGGGAAAACCATATAAAACATCGTATAAGCAAAGTCGAATTTTCGGCGTCAAGTCATACCTTGGGTCGAGATATCGGATTTGGTCATAATCGATCTACAGCAAAGTAAGAGGCTTTTCGTTGTATTTTGACGCGGCGATTCGGGGAAACCATATAAAACATCGTATAAGCAAAGTCGAATTTTCGGCGTCAAGTCCATACCTTGGGTCGAGATATCGGATGTGGGTCATTATCGATCTACAGCAAAAAAAAGATGCTTTTTGTGTGTATTTTGACGTGGCGATTCGGAAAAACGAAATAAAATATCGTATAAGCAAAGTTGAATTTTCGGCGTCAAGCCATACCTTGGGTCGAGATATCGGATTTGGTCATAATCGATCTACAGCAAAAAAAGATGCTTTTGTATGTATTTTGAGTGGCGATTCGGGAAAAAGATATAAAACATCGTATAAGCAAAGTCGGATTTTCAGCGTCAAGCCATACCTTGGGTCGAGATATCGGATTTGGTCATAATCGATCTACAGCAAAAAAAGATGCTTTTGTGTGTATTTTGACGTGGCGATTCGGAAAAACGATATAAAACATCGTATAAGCAAAATTGAATTTTCGGCGTCAAGCCATACCTTGGGTCGAGATATCGGGATTTGGTCATAATCGATCTACAGCAAAAGTAAGATGCTTTTCGTATGTATTTTTATGGGGCGATTCGGGAAAACAATATTAAACGTCGTATAAGCAAAGTCGAATTTTCGGCGTCAAGTCATACCTTGGGTCGAGATATCGGATTTGGTCATAATCGATCTACAGCAAAGTAAGGATGCTTTTCGTATGTATTTTGACGCGGCGATTCGGGGAAAACCATATAAAACATCGTATACGCAAATTCGAATTTTCGCGTCAGCCATAATACGCTTTGGGTCGAGATATCGGATTTGGTCATAATCGCCTACTGCAAAGAATAAGATGCTTTTCGTATGTATTTTTTATGCGTCGGATTCGGGAAAAACATATAAAACTCGTATAAGCAAAGTCAGATTTGGGGTCAGCGTCAAGCCATACCTTGGGGGCATAATCGATCTAAGCAAAAAAAGATGCTTTTTGTGTGTATTTTGACGGTTGCGATTCGGAAAAACGATATAAAACATCGTATAAGCAATTGAATTTTCGGCGTCAAGCCATACCTTGGTTCGAGATATCGGATTTGGGTCCATAATCGATCTACAGCAAAATAATATGCTTTTCGTATGGTATTTTATGCGGCGATTCGGAAAAAACATATAAACATCGTTATAAGCAAAAGTCGGGATTTTCAGCGTCAGCCATACCTTGGTCGAGATGTATCGATTGTGCATAATCGATTCTACAGCAAAAAAAGGATGCTTTTCTGTGGTATTTTGACGTTGCGATTCGGGAAAAACGATATAAAACGTCGTATAAGCAAAGTCGAATTTTCGGCGTCAAGTCATACCTTGGGTCGAGATATCGGATTTGGTCATAATCGATCTACAGCAAAAAAAGATACTTTTTGTAGTGTATTTTGACGTGGCGATTCGGGAAAAAACGATATAAAACGTCGTATAAGCAAAGTCGAATTTTCGGCGTCAAGTCATACCTTGGGTCGAGATATCGGATTTGGTCATAATCGATCTACAGCAAAATAAGATGCTTTTTGTAGTGTATTTTGACGTTGGCGATTCGGGAAAACGATATAAAACATCGTAATAAGCAAAGTTCGAATTTTCGGCGTCAAGCCATACCTTGGGTCGAGATATCGGATTTGGTCATAATCGATCTACAGCAAAGTAAGTATGCTTTTCGTATGTATTTTTATGGGCGATTCGGGAAAACAATATTAAACGTCGTATAAGCAAAGTCGAATTTTCGGCGTCAAGCCATACCTTGGGTCGAGATATCGGATTTGGTCATAATCGATTACAGCAAAGTAAGATGCTTTTCGTAGTGTATTTTATGCGGACGATTCGGGAAAACCATATTAAACAGTCGTATAAGCAAAGTCGAATTTTCGGCGTCAAGCCATACCTTGGGTCGAGATATCGGATTTGGTCATAATCGATCTACAGCAAAGTAAGATGCTTTTCGTATGTATTTTGACGCGGCGATTCGGGAAAACCATATTAAACATCGTATAAGCAAAGTCGAATTTTCGGCGTCAAGTCATACCTTGGGTCGAGATATCGGATTTGGTCATAATCGATCTACAGCAAAGTAAGATGCTTTTCGTATGTATTTTGACGCGGGCGATTCGGGGAAACAATATTAAACATCGTATAAGCAAAGTCGAATTTTCGGCGTCAAGTCATACCTTGGGTCGAGATATCGGATTTAGGTCATAATCGATCTACAGCAAAAAAAGATACTTTTTGTGTGTATTTTGACGGGCGATTCGGAAAAAACGATATAAAACATCGTATAAGCAAAGTCGAATTTTCGGCGTCAAGTCATACCTTGGGTCGAGATATCGGATTTGGTCATAATCGATCTACAGCAAAAAAAGATACTTTTTGTGTGTATTTTGACGTGGCGATTCGGAAAAACGATATAAAACATCGTATAAGCAAAGTTGAATTTTAGGCGTCAAGCCTATACCTTGGGTCGAGATATTGGATTTGGTCATAATCGATCTACAGCAAATAAGATGCTTTTCGTATGTATTTTTATGGGGCGATTCGGGAAAACGATATTAAAACGTCGTATAAGCAAAGTCGAATTTTCGGCGTCAAGTCCATACCTTGGGTCGAGATATCGGATTTGGTCATAATCGATCTACAGCAAAAAAGATGCTTTTTGTGTGTATTTTGACGTGGCGATTCGGAAAAACGATATAAAACATCGAATAAGCAAAGTTGAATTTTCGGCGTCAAGCCATACCTTGGGTCGAGATATCGGATTTGGTCATAATCGATCTACAACAAAGTAAGATAGCTTTTCGTATGTATTTTTATGGGGCGATTCGGGAAAACAATATTAAAACGTCGTATAAGCAAAGTCGAATTTTTCGGCGTCAAGCCATACCTTGGGTCGAGATATCGGATTTGGTCATAATCGATTTACAGCAAAGTAAGATGCTTTTCAGTGTATTTTTATGGGACGATTCGGGAAAACAATATTAAACGTCGTATAAGCAAAGTCGAATTTCGGCGTCAAGTCATACCTTGGGTCGAGATATCGGATTTGGTCATAATCGATCTACAGCAAAAAAAGATACTTTTTGTGTGTATTTTGACGTGGCGATTCGGAAAAACGATATAAAACATCGTATTAGCAAAGTCGAATTTTCAGCGTCAAGCCATACCTTGGGTCGAGATATCGGATTTGGTCATAATCGATCTACAGCAAAATAAGATACTTTTTGTGTGTATTTTGACGTGGCGATTCGGGAAAACGATATAAAACATCGTATAAGCAAAGTTGAATTTTGGCGTCAAGCTATACCTTGGGTCGAGATATTCGGATTTGGTCATAATCGATCTACAGCAAAAATAAGATGCTTTTTCGCAGTATTTTGACTGGGGCGATTCGGAAAAACGATATAAAACGTCGTATAAGCAAAGTCGAATTTTCGGCGTCAAGTCATACCTTGGGTCGAGATATCGGATTTGGTCATAATCGATCTACAGCAAAAAAAGATGCTTTTTGTGTGTATTTTGACGTTGCGATTCGGAAAAACGATATAAAACATCGTAATAAGCAAAGTTGAATTTTCGGCGTCAAGCCATACCTTGGGTCGAGATATCGGATTTGGTCATAATCGATCTACAAGCAAAGTAAGTAGCTTTTCGTATGTATTTTATGGGGCGATTCGGGAAAACAATATTAAACGTCGTATAAGCAAAGTCGAATTTTGCGCGTCAAGCCATACCTTGGGTCGAGATATCGGATTTGGTCATAATCGATCTACAGCAAAGTAGATGCTTTTCAAGTGTATTTTTATGGGACGATTCGGGAAAACAATATTCAACGTCGTATAAGCAAAGTCGAATTTCGGCGTCAAGTCATACCTTGGGTCGAGATATCGGATTTGGTCATAATCGATCTACAGCAAAAAAAGATACTTTTTGTGTGTATTTTGACGTGGCGATTCGGAAAAACGATATAAAACATCGTATTAGCAAAGTCGAATTTTCAGCGTCAAGCCATACCTTGGGTCGAGATATCGGATTTGGTCATAATCGATCTACAGCAAAATAAGATGTTTTCGTATGTATTTTTATGGCGGCGATTCGGGAAAACCATATTAAACGTCGTACTAAGCAAAGTCGAATTTTAGCGTTAAGCCATACCAATGGTCGAGATATCAGATTTGGTCATAATCGATATACAGCAAAAAATATACTTTTTGAGTGTATTTTGACGTGGCGATTCGGAAAAACGATATAAAACTTCGTATTAGCAAAGTCGAATTTTCGGCGTCAAGCCATACCTTGGGTCGAGATATCGGATTTGGTCATAATCGATTTACAGCAAAGTAAGATGCTTTTCAAGTGTATTTTTATGGGACGATTCGGGAAAACAATATTCAACGTCGTATAAGCAAAGTCGAATTTCCGGCGTCAAGTCATACCTTGGGTCGAGATATCGGATTTGGTCATAATCGATCTACAGCAAAAAAAGATACTTTTTGTGTGTATTTTGACGTGGCGATTCGGAAAAACGATATAAAACATCGTATAAGCAAAGTCGAATTTTCAGCGTCAAGCCATACCTTGGGTCGAGATATCGGATTTGGTCATAATCGATCTACAGCAAAATAAGATGTTTTCGTATGTATTTTTATGGCGCGATTCGGGAAAACCATATTAAACGTCGTACAAGCAAAGTCGAATTTTTAGCGTTAAGCCATACCAATGGTCGAGATATCAGATTTGGTCATAATCGATCTACAGCAAAAAAATATGCTTTTTGTGTGTATTTTGACGTTGCGATTCGGAAAAACGATATAAAACGTCGTATAAGCAAAGTCGAATTTTCGGCGTCAAGTCATACCTTGGGTCGAGATATCAGATTTGGTCATAATTGATCTACAGCAAAAAAAGATACTTTTTGTGTGTATTTTGACGTTGCGATTCGGAAAAACGATTAAAACATCGTTTAAGTAATGTTGAATTTTCGGCGTCAAGCCATACCAATGGTCGAGATATAAGGATTTGGTCATAATCAATCTACAGCAAAAAAAGATGCTTTTTGTGTGTATTTTGACGTGGCGATTCGGGAAAAACGATATAAAACATCGTATAAGCAAAGTTGAATTTTCGGCGTCAAGCCATACCTTGGGTCGAGCTATCGGATTTGGTCATAATCGATCTACAGCAAAGTAAGATGCTTTTCGTATGTATTTTTGTGGGACGATTCGGGAAAAACATATAAAACATGGTATAAACAAAGTCGGATTTTCAGCGTCAAGCCATACCTTTGGTCGAGATGTCAGATTTGGTCATAATCGATCTACAGCAAAGTAAGATGCTTTTCGTATGTATTTTGACGCGGCGATTCGGGGAAACCATATAAAACATCGTATAAGCAAAGTCGAATTTTCGGCGTCAAGCCATACCTTGGGTCGAGATATCGGATTTTGGTCATAATCGATCTACAGCAAAGTAAGTAGCTTTTCGTATGTATTTTTATGGGGCGATTCGGGAAAACAATATTAAACGTCGTATAAGCAAAGTCGAATTTTCGGCGTCAAGCCATACCTTGGGTCGAGATATCGGATTTGGTCATAATCGATTTACAGCAAAGTAAGATGCTTTTCGTGTGTATTTTTATGGGACGATTCGGGATAACAATATTCAACGTCGTATAAGCAAAGTCGAATTTTCGGCGTCAAGTCATACCTTGGGTCGAGATATCGGATTTGGTCATAATCGATCTACAGCAAAAAAAGATACTTTTTGTGTGTATTTTGACGTGGCGATTCGGAAAAACGATATAAAACATCGTATAAGCAAAGTCGAATTTTCAGCGTCAAGCCATACTTGGGTCGAGATATCGGATTTGGTCATAATCGATCTACAGCAAAGTAAGATGCTTTTCGTATCTATTTTTATGGTGCGATTCGGGAAAACAATTTTAAACGTCGTATAAGCAAAGTCGAATTTTCGGCGTCAAGCCATACCTTGGGTCGAGATATCGGATTTGGTCATAATCGATCTACAGCAAAGTAAGGTGCTTTTCGTATGTTTTTTGACGCGGCGATTCAGGGAAACCATATAAAACATCGTATAAGCAAAGTCGAATTTTCGGCGTCAAGCCATACCTTGGGTCGAGATATCGGATTTGGTCATAATCGATCTACAGCAAAGTAAGATGCTTTTTGTATGTATTTTTATGCGGCGATTCGGGAAAAACATATAAAACATCGTATAAGCAAAGTCAAATTTTCGGCGTCAAGCCATACCTTGGGTCGAGATATCGGATTTGGTCATAATCGATCTACAGCAAAGTAAGATGCTTTTCGTATGTATTTTGACGCGGCGATTCGGGGAAACCATATAAAACATCGTATAAGCAAAGTCGAATTTTCGGCGTCAAGTCATACCTTTGGTTGAGATATCGGATTTGGTCATAATCGATCTACAGCAAAGTAAGATGCTTTTCGTATGTATTTTTATGGGGCGATTCGGGAAAACAATTTTAAACGTCGTATAAGCAAAGTCGAATTTTCGGCGTCAAGCCATACCTTGGGTCGAGATATCGGATTTGGTCATAATCGATCTACAGCAAAGTAAGGTGCTTTTCGTATATTTTTTGACGCGGCGATTCAGGGAAACCATATAAAACATCGTATAAGCAAAGTCGAATTTTCGGCGTCAAGCCATACCTTGGGTCGAGATATCGGATTTGGTCATAATCGATCTACAGCAAAGTAAGATGCTTTTCGTATGTATTTTTATGGGGCAATTCGGGAAAACAATATTAAACGTCGTATAAGCAAAGTCGAATTTTCAGCGCTGAGCCATACCAATGGTCGAGATATCAGATTTGGTCATAATTGATCTACAGCAAAAAAAGATACTTTTTGTGTGTATTTTGACGTGGCGATTCGGGAAAACGATATAAAACATCGTATTAGCAAAGTCGAATCTTTGGCGAAAAGCCATACCTTGGGTCGAGATATCGGATTTGGTCATAATCGATCTACAGCAAAAAAAGATGCTTTTTGTGTGTATTTTGACGTTGCGATTCGGGAAAACGATGTAAAACATCGTATTAGCAAAGTCGAATTTTCGGCGTCAAGCCATACCTTGGGTCGAGATATCGGATTTGGTCATAATCGATCTACAGCAAAGTGAGATGCTTTTCGTATGTATTTTTATTGGGCGATTCGGGAAAACAATATTAAACGTTGTATAAGCAAAGTCGAATTTTCGGCGTCAAGCTATACCTTGGGTCGAGATATCGGATTTGGTCATAATCGATCTACAGCAAAGTAAGATGCTTTTCGTATGTATTTTTATGGGGCGATTCGGGAAAACCATATAAAACATCGTATAAGCCAAGTCGGATTTTCAGCGTCAAGCCATGCCTTTGGTCGAGATATCAGATTTGGTCATAATCGATCTACAGCAAAGTAAGATGCTTTTCGTATGTTTTTTTATGGGGCGATTCGGGAAAACAATATTAAACGTCGTATAAGCAAAGTCGAATTTTCGGCGTCAAGCCATACCTTGGGTCGAGATATCGGATTTGGTCATAATCGATCTACAGCAAAAAAAGATAATTTTTGTGTGTATTTTGACCTGGCGATTCGGAAAAACGATACAAAACATTGTATAGTCAAAGTTGAATTTTCGGCGTCAAGCCATACCTTGGGTCGAGATATCGGATTTGGTCATAATCGATCTACAGCAAAGTAAGATGCTTTTCGTATGTATTTTGACGCGGTGATTCGGGGAAACCATATAAAACATCGTATAAGCAAAGTCGAATTTTCGGCGTCAAGTCATACCTTGGGTCGAGAAATCGGATTTGGTCATAATCGATCTACAGCAAAGTAAGATGCTTTTCGTATGTATTTTGACGCGGCGATTCGGGGAAACCATTTTTAACATCGTATAAGCAAAGTCGAATTTTCGGCGTCAAGTCATACCTTGGGTCGAGATATCGGATTCGGTCATAATCGATCTACAGCAAAAAAACATACTTTTTGTGTGTCTTTTGACGTGGCGATTCGGAAAAACGATATAAAACATCGTATAAGCAAAGTCGAATTTTCGGCGTCAAGTCATACCTTGGGTCGAGAAATCGGATTTGGTCATAATCGATCTACAGCAAAAAAAGATGCTTTTTGTGTGTATTTTGACGTGGCGATTCGGAAAAACGATATAAAACATCGTATAAGCATAGTCGAATTTTCGGCGTCAACGTATACCTTGGGTCGAGATATCGGATTTGGTCATAATCGATCTACAGCAAAGTAAGATGCTTTTCGTATGTATTTTTATGGGGCGATTCGGGAAAACAATATTAAACGTCGTATAAGCAAAGTCGAATTTTCGGCGTCAAGCCATACCTTGGGTCGAGATATCGGATTTGGTCATAATCGATCTACAGCAAAGTAAGATGCTTTTCGTATGTATTTTGACGCGGCGATTCGGGGAAACCATATAAAACATCGTATAAGCAAAGTCGAATTTTCGGCGTCAAGCCATACCTTGGGTCGAGATATCGGATTTGGTCATAATCAGATCTACAGCAAAAGTAAGATGCTTTTCGTATGTATTTTGACGGGGCGATTCGGGGAAACCATATAAAACATCGTATAAGCAAAGTTGAATTTTCGGCGTCAAGCCATACCTTGGGTCGAGATATCGGATTTGGTCATAATAGATCTACAGCAAAGTAAGGTGGTTTTCGTATGTATTGTGGCGGGGCGATTCGGGGAAACCATATAAAACATCGTATAAGCAAAGTCGAATTTTCGGCGTCAAGTCCATACCTTGGGTCGAGATATCGGATTTGGTCATAATCGATCTACAGCAAAGTAAGGTGCTTTTCGTATGTTTTTTGACGCGGCGATTCAGGGAAACCATATAAAACATCGTATAAGCAAAGTCGAATGTTCGGCGTCAAGCCACACCTTGGGTCGAGATATCGGATTTGGTCATAATCGATCTACAGCAAAGTAAGATGCTTTTTGTATGTATTTTTTTGCGGCGATTCGGGAAAAACATATAAAACATCGTATAAGCAAAGTCGAATTTCGGCGTCAAGCCATACCTTGGTTCGAGATATCGGAATTGATCATAATCGATCTACAGCAAAGTAAGATGATTTTCGTATGTTTTTTTATGGGACGATTCGAAAAACCATATTAAACGTCGTATAAGCACAGTCAAAAATTTGACTGATTCTGATTCTGATCAAAGGTATGCCTTTGATCAGAATCAGAATCAGAAATCATTTATTGCGGTAAATGTGGTTACAGTGAGTTACATAATTATCGTTTAGATTCTCACATTTAACCGATTAATATCGGCATGCAATAACAGAGAGTTAGCGTTGTCTTAAGTTATAGTAAAATAATACATAGTCAAAATAAAATCAATACAAAGAATTAGTCACTCAAAAAATAATTAATATAATGTCAACAAAAAAATAATAATTAAATCTTACATTCCATAAATTCTTTAATACTATAGAAACATCTATCACACAACCATTTATATAAATTATTTTTGAATTTTTTTATGGGTAAATCCTTTAATGCTTCTGGCAACTTATTGTACAATTTGACAGACATATAATGACAATTTTTTTGGTAGCTCGTTGTTGAGCAAGATGGTACCACTCAACGATTCGGATATCGGTTAGAGTAAGCGCACATATCATTTTTCTTTTTGAAAATACTCAAATTATTTTTTGTAAAAGTGCATGACTCGAAAATATACATTGATGGCAGTGTTAACAAGTTATATTTTTTAAAAAGCGGTCTGCAGGAGTCCATCGGCCCAATACCACTCATAGCCCTTAGACACTTTTTTTGTATAACGAAAGCCCTTTTAACGTCTACTGAGTTTCCCCATAAAATAAGTCCATATCGCAAAATAGAGCAAACATAGCCATGATATGCTGTGAGTGCTGTCTTCATGTTACTGAGGTTTCTAATGCGGTACAGAGCATATGCAAATCTATTTGTCCTTTGACAAACACTAGATACTTGTTCCTTCCACGTTAATCTAGCGTCCAAGTCTATGCCTAAAAATTTCGCCGTGAAACACTCTGCGATTGACTTACCTTCTTGGTTCACTTCAATCCTCAGAGGCTGCCCGTTTTTATTATAAAATTGTATATATTTCGTTTTAGATAAATTAAATAATAAATTATTATACTTAAGCCATTTAATTACATTATTAATTGTTTTATTAATTTCATATTCATAGTTGATGTCAGGAATTTTATTAATAATTATGGAAATGTCATCTGCAAATAGTGTACATCGATGTTCAGTGATAGATGGAAGATCATTGATGTAGAGAATGAATAATAAAGGTCCAAGAATACTGCCTTGAGGTACGCCATATTTTGTTCTAGTATATTTAGATTGGTAAGATTTTAGGTGACGTGATTTGTCAATTTTAGATATTTCTACCGCTTGTTCCCGTCCGTGCAGGTATGAAGCAATCCAATCCTGTGCAAGGCCACGTAATCCATAAATTTCTAACTTAGTGAGTAGAGTTTGATGGCATACATGATCAAAAGCTCTACTAAGGTCAAATAGGATCATTAATGTAGGAATGCGCTTATTCATTGAAGATGAGATGTGCTGGATAATATTAAAGCAAGCTAAAGAGGTTGATTTTCCTTTTTGAAATCCATGCTGATCCGTGTGTATGATGTTAAACTTAGTACAAAACGATGACAGTCTCTTGTAAAATACCTTTTCAAAAAGCTTAGATAGATCGAGATATAAGATTTAGTCATAATCGATCTACAGCAAAGTAAAGTGCTTTTCGTATGTATTTTGACTCGGCGATTCGGGGAAACCATATAAAACATCGTTTAAGCAAAGTCGGATTTTCAGCGTCAAGCCATACCTTGGGTCGAGATATCGGATTTGGTCATAATCGATCTACAGCAAAAAAAGATGCTTTTTGTGTGTATTTTGACGTTGCGATTCGGAAAAAAGATATAAAACGTCGTATAAGCAAAGTCGAATTTTCGGCGTCAAGTCATACCTTGGGTCGAGATATCGGATTTGGTCATAATCGATCTACAGCAAAAAAAGATACTTTTTGTGTGTATTTTGACGTGGCGATTCGGAAAAACGATATAAAACATCGTATAAGCAAAGTTGAATTTTCGGCGTCAAGCCATACCTTGGGTCGAGATATCGGATTTGGTCATTATCGATCTACAGCAAAATAAGATGCTTTTCGTATGTATTTTTATGGGGCGATTCGGGAAAACAATATTAAACGTCGTATAAGCAAAGTCGAATTTTCGGCGTAAAGCCATACCTTGGGTCGAGATATCGGATTTGGTCATAATCGATCTGCAGCAAAGTAAGATGCTTTTCGTATGTATTTTTATGGGGCGATTCGGGAAAACAATATTAAACGTCGTATAAGCAAAGTCGAATTTTTGGCGTCAAGCCATACCTTGGGTCGAGATATCGGATTTGGTCATAATCGATCTACAGCAAAACAAGATGCTTTTCGTATGTATTTTGACGCGGCGATTCGGGGAAACCATATAAAACATCGTATAAGCAAAGTCGAATTTTCGGTGTCAAGTCATACCTTGAGTCGAGATATCGGATTTGGTCATAATCAATCTACAGCAAAAAAATATGCTTTTTGTGTGTATTTTGACGTTGCGATTCGGAAAAACGATATAAAACATCGTATAAGCAAAGTTAAATTTTCGGCGTCAAGCCATACCTTGGGTCGAGATATCGGATTTGGTCATAATAGATCTACAACAAAGTAAGGTGCTTTTCGTATGTATTTTGACGCGGCGATTCGGGGAAACCATATAAAACATCGTATAAGCAAAGTCGAATTTTCGGCGTCAAGTCCATACATTGGGTCGAGATATCGGATTTGGTCATTATTGATCTACAGCAAAAAAAGATGCTTTTCGTATGTATTTTTATGGGGCGATTCGGGAAAACGATATAAAACATCGTATTAGCAAAGTCGAATTTTCGGCGTAAAGCCATACCTTGGGTTGAGATATCGGATTTGGTCATAATCGATCTACAGCAAAGTAAGATGCTTTTCTTATGTATTTTGACTTGGCGATTCGGGGAAACCATATAAAACATCGTAAAAGCAAAGTCGCATTTTCGGCGTCAAGTCATACATTGGGTCGAGATATCGGATTTGGTCATAATCGATCTACAGCAAAGTAAGGTGCTTTTCGTATGTATTTTGACGCGGCGATTCGGGGAAACCATATAAAACATCGTATAAGCAAAGTCGAATTTTCGGCGTCAAGCCATACCTTGGGTCGAGATATCGGATTTGGTCATAATCGATCTACAGCAAAATAAGATGCTTTTCGTATGTATTTTTATGCGGCGATTCGGGAAAAACATATAAAACATCGTATAAGCAAAGTCGGATTTTCAGCGTCAAGCCATACCTTGGGTCGAGATATCGGATTTGGTCATAATCGATCTACAGCAAAAAAAGGTGCTTTTTCTGGGTATTTTGACGTTGCGATTCGGAAAAACGATATAAAACGTCGTATAAGCAAAGTCGAATTTTCGGCGTCAAGTCATACCTTGGGTCGAGATATCGGCTTTGGTCATAATCGATCTACAGCAAAAAAAGATCCTTTTTGTGTGTATTTTGACGTTGCGATTCGGAAAAAAGATATAAAACGTCGTATAAGCAAAGTCGAATTTTCGGCGTCAAGTCATACCTTGGGTCGAGATATCGGATTTGGTCATAATCGATCTACAGCAAAAAAAGATACTTTTTGTGTGTATTTTGACGTGGCGATTCGGAAAAACGATATAAAACATCGTATAAGCAAAGTTGAATTTTGGCGTCAAGCTATACCTTGGGTCGAGATATTGGATTTGGTCATAATCGATCTACAGCAAAATAAGATGCTTTTCGCAGTATTTTTATGGGGCGATTCGGAAAAACGATATAAAACGTCGTATAAGCAAAGTCGAATTTTCGGCGTCAAGTCATACCTTGGGTCGAGATATCGGATTTGGTCATAATCGATCTACAGCAAAAAAAGATGCTTTTTGTGTGTATTTTGACGTTGCGATTCGGAAAAACGATATAAAACATCGAATAAGCAAAGTTGAATTTTCGGCGTCAAGCCATACCTTGGGTCGAGATATCGGATTTTGGTCATAATCGATCTACAACAAAGTAAGTAGCTTTTCGTATGTATTTTTATGGGGCGATTCGGGAAAACAATATTAAACGTCGTATAAGCAAAGTCGAATTTTTGGCGTCAAGCCATACCTTGGGTCGAGATATCGGATTTGGTCATAATCGATCTACAGCAAAATAAGATGCTTTTCGTATGTATTTTTATGCGGCGATTCGGGAAAAACATATAAAACATCGTATAAGCAAAGTCGAATTTTCGGCGTCAAGTCATACCTTGGGTCGAGATATCGGCTTTGGTCATAATCGATCTACAGCAAAAAAGATCCTTTTGTGTGTATTTTGACGTTGCGATTCGGAAAAAAGATATAAAACGTCGTATAAGCAAAGTCGAATTTTCGGCGTCAAGTCATACCTTGGGTCGAGATATCGGATTTGGTCATAATCGATCTACAGCAAAAAAAGATGCTTTTTGTGTGTATTTTGACGTTGCGATTCGGAAAAACGATATAAAACATCGAATAAGCAAAGTTGAATTTTCGGCGTCAAGCCATACCTTGGGTCGAGATATCGGATTTTGGTCATAATCGATCTACAACAAAGTAAGTAGCTTTTCGTATGTATTTTTATGGGGCGATTCGGGAAAACAATATTAAACGTCGTATAAGCAAAGTCGAATTTTTGGCGTCAAGCCATACCTTGGGTCGAGATATCGGATTTGGTCATAATCGATCTACAGCAAAATAAGATGCTTTTCGTATGTATTTTTATGCGGCGATTCGGGAAAAACATATAAAACATCGTATAAGCAAAGTCGAATTTTCGGCGTCAAGTCATACCTTGGGTCGAGATATCGGCTTTGGTCATAATCGATCTACAGCAAAAAAAGATCCTTTTTGTGTGTATTTTGACGTTGCGATTCGGAAAAAAGATATAAAACGTCGTATAAGCAAAGTCGAATTTTCGGCGTCAAGTCATACCTTGGGTCGAGATATCGGATTTGGTCATAATCGATCTACAGCAAAAAAAGATACTTTTTGTGTGTATTTTGACGTGGCGATTCGGAAAAACGATATAAAACATCGTATAAGCAAAGTTGAATTTTGGCGTCAAGCCATACCTTGGGTCGAGATATTGGATTTGGTCATAATCGATCTACAGCAAAATAAGATGCTTTTCGCAGTATTTTTATGGGGCGATTCGGAAAAACGATATAAAACGTCGTATAAGCAAAGTCGAATTTTCGGCGTCAAGTCATACCTTGGGTCGAGATATCGGATTTGGTCATAATCGATCTACAGCAAAAAAAGATGCTTTTTGTGTGTATTTTGACGTTGCGATTCGGAAAAACGATATAAAACATCGAATAAGCAAAGTTGAATTTTCGGCGTCAAGCCATACCTTGGGTCGAGATATCGGATTTTGGTCATAATCGATCTACAACAAAGTAAGTAGCTTTTCGTATGTATTTTTATGGGGCGATTCGGGAAAACAATATTAAACGTCGTATAAGCAAAGTCGAATTTTTGGCGTCAAGCCATACCTTGGGTCGAGATATCGGATTTGGTCATAATCGATTTACAGCAAAGTAAGATGCTTTTCAAGTGTATTTTTATGGGACGATTCGGGAAAACAATATTCAACGTCGTATAAGCAAAGTCGAATTTTCAGCGTCAAGCCATACCTTGGGTCGAGATATCGGATTTGGTCATAATCGATCTACAGCAAAATAAGATGCTTTCGTATGTATTTTTATGGCGCGATTCGGGAAAATCATATTAAACGTCGTACAAGCAAAGTCGAATTTTTAGCGTTAAGCCATACCAATGTGGGATTTGAGATAAGTAAAAGGATTTCAGGGTCTTCAAGATCTTCTTTATTTTATATAATCGCAGAGCAAGCTTTCTCACGTCTTTCGTCGTCTAACACCCACAGATAACTCCATCATTCCCTCCGTTCACCCGTTCTCTGTTCACTCTTACTCCGTTCCATTCTACGCGTCTTCCATTCCGTTTCACCCTCTTACAATCCCACACCCTGAGTGTGGGATTGTGAGAGGGTGATATAAAATAAAGAAGATCTTGAAGACCCTGAAATCCTGTTTCTTATCTCAAATCCCACATTTGGAGTGCGAGCGAGACAGTAGCAGGCGGATCAGCGGAAAGAGCGACAAATACGAACGGAATGAGATGGCGGCGCGAGGTTGGCAGCACTGGCGGAAGGACGATGTGCGTTGAACGACACGAGAGCAGTGATTCGTTTTCGCATGATGGCGGAACCGCAAATGTCAGAACGAATGAGGCGAAGTTTGACATTGACGTGAACATAAACAAAAACGAACTGGATAATTTGCAAAGGCCGTTGAAAAATATCAATTTGTGCGAAAAAACTGTTCAAGCTTTGATTGATTCTGGCAGCGACGTTAACCTAATACGATGGGATAGCTTCTGTGCTTTGCAAATAAGTGATTATGAACAGTGCGATATGGCTTTCCGTGGGTTAGGTGCTTCGCGAGTACAAGCTAAAGGTCGCTTATGTTTAACGGTGTGTGTAGATAATAATAATTATAAGGATGTTTTGTTCTATATTGTACCTAATACCGCAATGTCGTACGCTGTAATCCTTGGCCAACAATTTTTAAAGAATGTCGTGTTGATTTTAAATAACAACAATGTTTCGCTTGTGCCTTCGAATGAGGAATGGTTGCATAATTTTACATGTGTGGTTTCTGATCTTGATATTGTAGGTAGAGAGGTGAGTGATAAAATTCAACAGCAAGCAAGATGTCTGGTGGATTCTTACAAGCCATTGAAGACGAAGAAGGCGCCGATCGAGTTGCGTATTGTATTGAAAGACGATATTCCGGTTGCTCAGCGACCGAGGAGGTTAGCTTTAAAGGAACAAATGGAGGTGGACGAGCAGGTATCTAAATGGATTGATGAGGGAATAATTCGGGTGAGTTACTCTGAATATTCAAGTCCGTTAGTGCTAGTTCGGAAGAAAGACGGCAGTCTTAGAGTCTGTGTAGACTATAGACTGATAAATAAGAAGATGGTTAAAGACGAGTATCCATTACCTATAATCGAAGATCTTATTGACAAGTGTAGATCGGGGAAAATTTTCAGCACATTAGATTTGAAAAATGGTTTTTTTCATTTAAACGTTCATGAAGACTCAATTAAGTATACAGCAGTAGTAAATAGATTGGGAACTTTAACTCGAACAAGTCGAGTTAAAGATCCCAATCTATTAAAAGATCGTAAAGATTGGAGTCTCTGATCCCTAACCGTTCGCATAGCTTGGAACCGCGGTTAGTCTCCGATTCCCTAACCGTTCGCACAACTTGAAGCTGCAGTTAGAGCCTCCTAAAAGTAATTCGATTCACAATAGATCTTATCACAGGTTCGGCAGCGCGGTTCGGCAGCGCCGCACTCGTCGCCTCGGATACAATGTTAGCATATTCTTACGTTGCGTGGTAAACATTCATCCAGCGAAAATTTAACAAAAATAAAACGTTATGCAAACTCACCTGTGTATCGCGGCAAATGTTCCAAATACACTCACAAAAAATAATTACCATTTATTACTCCACTCAAGATACTAACACACGCAAAATAACATCGTTTTAAGGAAACTAGATGGTCTTGGCAAGAATTTTAGATTACATACATACATTGTGATATTATTTACCAAACAGTTTTGGTCTCTTTTTTACACAATTTGTACATAAAATATGATGATATTATGGTCTGACATGGTGCAAATTTATGCTCCCGTTTACAGCCACACCAGATCGGGTGCTTTAATTCGGGCTGTATCCCTACACGAGGGCACTCACTTAAGCATCAAACTGTGGCACTACATCAATATAGTAGATACGAATAAATATGATGATATTATGGTCTGACATGGTGCAAATTTAATGCTCTCGTTTACAGCCACACCAGATCGGGTGCTATAATTCGGGCTGTATCCCTACACGAGGGCATTCACTTAAGCATCAAACTGTGGCACTACATCAATATAGTAGATACGAATAAATATGATGATATTATTGTCTGACATGGTGCAAATTTAATGCTCTCGTTTACAGCCACACCAGATCGGGTGCTATAATTTGGGCTGTATCCCTACACGAGGGCACTCACTTAAGCATCAAACTGTGGCACTACATCAATAAAGTAGATACGAATAAATATGATGATATTATGGTCTGACATGGTGCAAATTTAATGCTCTCGTTTACAGCCACACCAGATCGGGTGCTTTAATTCAGGCTGTATCCCTACACGAGGGCACTCACTTAAGCATCAAACTGTGGCACTACATCAATATAGTAGATACGAATAAATATGATAATATTATGGTCTGACATGGTGCAAATTGAATGCTCTCGTTTACAGCCACACCAGATCGGGTGCTATAATTCGGGCTGTATCCCTACACGAGGGCACTCACTTAAGCATCAAACTGTGGCACTACATCAATATTGTAGACAGGAATAAATATGATGATATTATGGTTTGACATGGTGCAAATTTAATGCTCTCGTTTACAGCCACACCAGATCGGGTGCTTTAATTCGGGCTGTATCCCTACACGAGGGCACTCACTTAAGCATCAAACTGTGGCACTACATCAATATAGTAGATACGAATAAATATGGTGATATTATGGTCTGACATGGTGCAAATTTAATGCTCTCGTTTACAGCCACACCACATAGGGGTGCTTTAATTCAGGCTGTATCCCTACACGAGGGCACTCACTTAAGCATCAAACTGTAGCACTACATCAATATAGTAGATACGAATAAATATGATGATATTATGGTCTGACATGGTGCAAATTTAATGCTCTCGTTTACAGCCACACCAGATCGGGTGCTATAATTCGGGCTGTATCCCTACACGAGGGCACTCACTTAAGCATCAAACTGTGGCACTACATCAATATAGTGGATACGAATAAATATGATGATATTATGGTCTGACATGGTGCAAATTTAATGCTCTCGTTTACAGCCACACCAGATCGGGTGCTTTAATTCAGGCTGTATCCCTACACGAGGGCACTCACTTAAGCATCAAACTGTGGCACTACATCAATATAGTAGATACGAATAAATATGATGATATTATGGTCTGACATGGTGCAAATTTAATGCTCTCGTTTACAGCCACACCAGATCGGGTGCTATAATTCGGGCTGTATCCCTACACGAGGGCACTCACTTAAGCATCAAACTGTGGCACTACATCAATATAGTAGATACGAATAAATATGATGATATTATGGTCTGACATGGTGCAAATTTAATGCTCTCGTTTACAGCCACACCAGATCGGGTGCTTTAATTCGGGCTGTATCCCTACACGAGGGCACTCACTTAAGCATCAAACTGTGGCACTACATCATGAACCATGTTTTCTAAAATAAACATAATACAATAGAATAGTGCATGTGTACAATAGAATAGAAACTGATTGATAAATAAAGTAAAAACTGTTAGAATTACCTTCCTTTTTATAAGTTTTAGATATACACTTAAAACGAACCATCATTTTGAGTAGTTATCTAAGACCTTGAATGTAGAATTAATTTAATGAATGCACGACCACTGCACTGCTAGAATTATTCTCACAAATGAATAAAAGCCGATAGTCAGCATAATGTTCCCGGCGCGTGTAAGTCGAAAGATAAGGTGACTGCATACTGTACGGAATTGAGTTCGTGTTATAAAATACAAGTTGAGCGCAAGTACAAGGTTATATTTTTAGTATTTACAAACGAATAATTAATACGATATGTGTTTCTTACACGTAAACTATTATTGTTTGATAAAATAGTTTAGTTCTTTTATGTATGAAAGACAAATCAACCTCAAATTACAAATTATTTTCCTCTTTTTGAGTGTTATAATAGAGAAGTGGGGGATAATAAAAATATTTTGAATCAATAGAAGTAGGTAATGACTTTCAAATTATACATCAACTCATAGTAACCTTGCCACTTGTTATAAGTGCATTAAAAATGTTGCATTACCTGCTAAAATATCAACTACAAATTTGTATAAAATAGTAACAAGAAAGCTCGTAAACATTTTGACATATTAACCAGCTTGGTTGTGATATAAAAATATGCATATAAAATATTGGTTAACTAACACAGTGAAAACTGTCCTTTAGTAACGTACGGTAACACACAGAAATTATTTTGCTTACCAATTACTTCCAGGCTCACTCGCACATTCAAACATTACCTGCTAACGCAGCGAGAATGGGTATTATCATTTTGTCACCGTACACTGTAAGCCAAAGAATTTGAACAGATTACATGGTAACTATTATTGTATGACTAACTGAAAAAGAAGTTACTGGGCAGTTGATTTTGATACAAATAAATAAAAAATATAATAATTCAAACATCCTCTAAACATTTAGTACTCTCAGTTGTACAAGGAAACAGAAATCTTACAAAACACAGTGAAATGTACTATAAGCTACCTCTTCTAATTAATATTTAGGTGAAAGACATTTGCCAAATGAGGTACCTATATGGTTGATGTACTTATCAACTACAATTTTTAATTACCAAAAAAAAAAAAAAAAAGCTTTCTACAATAAAACAACCTTTTAAACCGTTTTCTTTGCTTTGAAGTGTACATGACGTATTCTTCATTGCGGATGGCTTCTATGTACACTATCCTAAATAGTAAATATCTGATTGTCACAATATGTTACCATCAGGCGAACCGTAAGCTTGTTTGCCACTATAAAAAAAATATATGGTTTAGTAACTTTCAGACAAATACACATACACACATTATTAAATTATCATTTCAAGGAACTATAATTGTTATAAAATTTTTAGAATTCGATTCATTTTGTGTGGATAAGTAAATAAAATAAATAAATAGATGCATAACCGACATGGCGTTTATATTTAAAATTTAAACTTCATTGGGTAGAGAATGTCTAGATGGCGGTGATTTTAATTTATTTTATGAATAACTCTAACAATTCAAGAATACGTTGTAACTTTCATTATAGTTACGTGTATTGTTGATTTGTGTTAATTAGATGAACCATCATGTAAATAAATAAAATATTTTAAAGCAGGCAAAACCACGCGCGGTGCGTAGTGTTCCCACATTATTTACCGCGGCAGTACCTAAATATTAAATCGCTGACGAGCGATTACCTAAAGCTAGAACTTTCGGTAAGTAATTCGAGATAATTGTTTGTTTCAATATTGCTGGTTGGCAATATTTGAATGTGTGCAAGTGACTTACAGTGTTTACAGTTTTAATGTGTGATTGAAAATGTTTGTATATATAATGAGCGTCAATTATATAGATCACCATTATTTTCTGTGATCAATATCTGATGCACGCTTCGTGGATATTTACTTCTCCGAGAATCCACCGCAAGCTGAGATAATGTGTCCGTGAGTTATTCTTTATTATCGTTTTATTCAATCTATTTCGCGTTTTGGGCGGCTGCACGTCAATGTTTATTTGTTGTGACAGGCATTTACTCCGAGATAAATGTCGCGGTACTGTCGCACATCGGACTATCTTCTAGTAATGGACATGTTGTTATTAAGAATGTTTTCAAGTTTGCAGGTCTTGACACTTCAACTTTACTGAATCCCGGAAAAGAGATTTTCTCGTGAGGACCTTTACGTGTCCGGTAGTCGGAAGTATTATGTCTCGGGTGTAGAAGATCCATGGTAAATATTTTGTCATAATTCTTCTTAAATACTGAGAACAATTGGTTCATTGAGGTATGTATCAAATAATTTGTACCTTAGTTTAGTTACGCAACATTTTTTTTGTTTAAATTGGTGGGTGTTTTGTTACAGCCCGCACGATAAAGCAACGCCAAAGCCAGTAAAAAAAAGGCACAACGAGGAGTAAGTTCGAAGCCAATTAGAAAAGTCGAAGTACTCGTATGATCTTCCTCCTCACAATATTTTAACATGTTACTTAGAAGAGATTGTTAAGTATAAATCTTATAGTGTATAGATGAAATGAATTTTGAGAGTGATCCTCACTGCACCTGACATTTGTACTATTGTAATCTGTAAGTGTAGATAAGAACGTATTACTTCTTGCGGTCTTTTATCATTTAGTGTGTGATGCGTTATAACTCGTCTGATCATTGTGCGGGTTCGTCCTGGTTTATTCAAGATTTTTATGCTAGAGGAGGGCAACGAGCAAAGGGGATCACCGTGATGGATGGTAATAACCGCCGCACATAAAAATCTGCGAGATCGCGAGAGGTCGCTGATGCGCATGCCGTGCCTTTCAGAAAGATTTTAATAAATCTTAATGTCTCACAGTCATTTAAATTTACAGGAGCAGCAAGTCGAGGCGAACAAAAAACGCCACGTATCGAAGAGTTGTTTCGGGAGATAGATGCAGGCCGAACTGTACACGCCACGCCGCCACAATCAAAGTTGTGGTATCATATATCTCGGCGTGAGCGGCGGCATCAGTCGACGGCGATACTGCAGGACGGGCGGTGAATGTTTTTGTAGACCTCCGATTGTATTCGACACGTTCGACTATTATAGATTGGATCTCGCGGGAACCGCCTCCGACAAAGTGGAGCGTGTTGTTATGCGGCTTCGCCTCACCCGAGGATCGCTTTGTGGCCACAATAAAAAATATATTCAAAGGACAGCAGTTGGCTAGTCCAGGTGAGGCGACATTTTACCCGCGCGATAATAAGAAATAGTTTGAGTAAACTATTCTTATTTACCCGATGATATTTCTAGTTAACATTTTTTTTTCGTGTTGTTAGAAAGCATACGGTCACATAATCAGTAGGGTAGTTAAAATGTATACTTAGTAACAGACACAATGGCGGATACATTGAGATCATATTTTTGTTCAGTATGTCAAGCATCTGTAATGTAAAAAAAGGAATTTCCGGGACACTTGCGAAGACCTGCCCACAAAAAATAATCACAGTAATTAATTATGAATGTAGGGAATTGAGACTGTAATTCAGCTTTTAGAGGTCGTATAGTATACAGTCGAATAACCCCCGACTGTGAATTAACTTCACAGCGTGAGAAGTTGGCGATACTGCACCTGACTCACGCTACTGTTCAGCATTGTATTTCGTCTAAGTTACGGAAAGGTGCTTTGATTTGGCTGTGATCGGTCTCATATTAATATAAAGGTGAAAACTTGAATTGTATTGTTAAATAAAAGTATTTTACCTAAAGACGATACAGTATGGAAAATTAAAATCATTGCTACGGAAAATAGTCCCATAATTTTCGTAAACTATCTTGTGACCAAACTATTAGATATATTTCAGGATTATTAGTGTGTATAAAAGATAGGGGCAAGAAAGGGGAGCGGGTTGGTCTTCCTTTTGGCATTATATTCTTTATCTCGAATCTAATATAAACAAATATTCACCGCCTCAGAGGTTCTAGCTCTATTTAGAATTGTGACCAAAAAAAAATTAAATCAAAAAAGGCTTGTTCTTGAATATCAGCAAAACGACGGATGAATATTGTTTTGCTTGGACAGTTTTGATGTGCTTATATACCCAAGGTGAAAAAACGCCAGTCGAGAGCACAATCACATATCCACATCTTTTGGAGCGAGTTTGAATCTGATAAACATGCATTTCTAGTTTTATTTAAAGACATGTGAAAAATATTTGAGAAAAATATATCAGACATTAGCGTAACTGTTTATGGCTTAGACTACAAAACTCCAACATTGTGGGCCATTGTAAATGTACATATTAGAAAAGAAAAATCACATCAATATGCTTCTGTTTTAGGAAAATGGTATGAAATCAACATATTGTCTATAAAAGATTTAACGAGATTAGTTCGAAGGTCAGATTACAAAGCACCATGGAAGTTTGTGCACATTTTGTGATGAATGTTTATTGTTTTAATATCCAAAACAAGATCAAGGTAAACATATTTGTGGGGGTGTTGTTACTGTTTTATTACCAGAAATGCAGTAAATGCAAATTTAAAAATTATCAATGTATGCAAAATGTTCTCCGTTCGTTATTTTGACGCGGATTTGAGTCAATTTTGCAGCCATGTAATGAGAGCCAAAGGCGCGCACACATTAAAAACACAAAAACATCTACCGGCTGCGTTTGCTATTACATTGTTGTTTGTAATATGATAATTCACTTAACCGATTAGTGACCTATTCGAGGACGATCTGCGTACGTTCGTAAATAATATTGGAATAAAAGAATATGTAAAGCGTAGTTTTATAGTGTTATTGTAAATCAGATTCTGAAAATCCGGGGTTTCCCACAATAATTATAGCGAATTAAAGAACGATCTATGTTTTGAAAAGGCAGAGTATGTATGTATGCGCCTAATTTTTGCGGATAGGAGATAAAGTTGACGGGCCCATCTGTCACGTTCACAGGAAAATATCGTGTGCCTTGCAGTCACTCTTAACTTGGACAATATTCAGTTATAAATACCCTTCGTTATACCAGTATTTCACATTCCATAATTATCGGGTTTACGTACTGCCATTAGTCATCGTGAACTAAGTAGTTTCCGGTGGTGAAATTAAAGTATGATCCAAAACAAAGAAGATATATTAATCATCCTTCACAGTTTTATTCAATTTTCAACTTAGTAATTTTATTGCAGTGCGCGTTTTGTTGATTCCTTCAAATTTTAGGGACAAGTCGTATCTAACAATTAGCTAAAAATCTAAAACTAAAGGAACTTTACACATTTTACGTGCTTTTATTTGTAAACAATGAAAATGGTATATTATTGTTGTTAAGTAGAAAGGGAGTGTGTACCACCATATCGATTACCATATCAAACGGGAACGGTATATGAAGAGGAGAACTTACCGTCCATAGACATGAGTTTTTTATTAATAATCCTCTAATGAAGCCTATTAGTCAGTCATGATACGGAACATGCAAAAAAAGGTGCTGTGGAATGGAAAATGTTTTGATATAAATGAACTTAGGACAGTATACGTGATCTAATGTAAATGAGCGATGTATTGATAGTAAGTGATATATTTGATATATAGTTTTCGTAAACATGTAAGTTAACTACAACTTTAGATCCTGCTTTTATCTCACTGCGCCAAGTCTCAGCCTTCGATGCTCTGTTACTTAAAGACAAATAGTAAAATTGGACTTCTTTCAGATTTAGAAATGATTAGAATGATAAAAAAGGGACAATTCGTGGGTATTTGTCTGTGTTCTAAAAGATTGCTAAATCCAAATAACCAATATCAGCATCTCCGGACTACGACCCCTCGCTACCAAAACAATTTTTTATATTATATGGATTTGTAATAATCTGTATATGGCATTTTTTTTCGCAATGGTAGTTTCTGCCATACGCCAGATTTTGAAATTCTGAGTCAGTAGGAATGTGAACAGACTTGATATCACACATTCCCAATGAACAGTGAGTTATGGTATATTTTTGAAGCTGACTTATATTACCCAGAGAATTGCATATGACCCACATAACGATCGTGCCATTTTGTGCACAAAATTTATACACCTCCAGGTGCAAAAAAATAAAATTAATCCTAATCTTATTTCTCATTGTAAATATAACTATGTCATCCCATTTGCTCATGTAAAAATTCCTGTCTACGGACATGGGATTAACACCTCAAAAAAAGCATTAAAAGGAATATCATTCAAACCACGCCCTTGGTTTAAAAAGAACTATCATCCACCGATTTAAAAAACATTGCGTTGAAAAGCACCGACTCCGCGCTTGAACAGATTTTTTAAATTATTGAACAATAGCATATATTCGGAAAAAAACTATCACACGAAAGATACTGAGCGTTAGAGTAGACGTAAAGTTAGTCACAAAGTGGAGAGATGAGCGAAATAAACCAATACAATTTTCATTCGGCCAGATAACAGCTTTCTCGTGCCTAACCTTTCATTGAGAGCATCAATATTTGATGAAAATTTTTGTGGCTGTTCAACTAAAACTGAGAAAAGTAGTTTTAAACAAACCTATGTATACATAGGATTTACAGTCTTAGAACTTTCCAAAATATCATATGTACGAATTTGCATTATCGTCATGAAAAGCACTTACCAACACAATCTGTCTTTGTGCTATTACTGATTCCGATAGTCTTTGTTGTAGTCAATAAGACGAAATAATTTTTACTCAGACTTTTAAAACAACACTTTTTATCTACTTGATACAATGCAAAACTACCAAAAGGATAATCGTTGTGATATCATTCCTAAAAACACGAAAAAAGGTTCCCGGATTTGTTGAAAGACGAAGTTAGGAGGCAACATTTTGTTGTAGAATTTGTCGATTACGCTCTTAAACTTATTTACAGCATTAAAACGAGCAATAGTGAGATGTAAAAAGCAAAAGGAGTTTAAAAAAATGTTACCAAAAAACTACACGGTTTTCTGTATTATGTTAATGTATGTCAACGTGGGTGATGAGATAAGAGGTAGCAACGTTCTTTTTTAGATCGATATAAAACATGAAATGTTTACACAAAGCAACAAAAAACAAAGTTGCGTTATCAGAACAGCCCCCGATAAACGGATTCATTAAAAAGATAATGTATTTGCAATGTATCCTGGGGACATTTATAATAATTTACTGTTTTGAACTTAAAGTCTTAATGTAAATAGACTTAATGCTATGTTACACAGGACGTAAAGTGAGTTACTTGTTGTTGGATTTTGGACCGTCCTTATATCAAAGACACGAGTGCTTGTAGTGTTTTAGCACTAGAGGGGGGGGTCAACTTTAACTTGAATGCCGGTCTCTACATTAAACTGATAGTTTATAAATATGTAAGGGTACTATAGTGTCATACTTAGTACATTGTGTAAAACCTTCTTTTAAGAAATGATAAATTGCTAAACACAGTAATACCTCTACTTTTTATTTTTATCCACATCTTCATATTATAATAATTTTATGTTATTTATGGTAACTCAGATTGAAGGGGAACAGCGTTTGTAAAATGTTTACACATTTAGTAAGTCACCTCAACATGAGAACACTCTGTTGCGACATGAGTAAGTAAAATTAATGTAGAGTACACGTGGGACACCAATTACCTATAAAGTAAATAGATGCTCCACGTGTAGTAAATTTGTACAAGAAATTATTTACACATTTGCAGTTTGTGCTAAGTCCATCAAAATGCTTGAAATGCAATATATTCTTAGCGGTTTGTATTACGCAGTTTACATTTGAATACGTCATTTGGTTCGCGGTTACCTGCCTAGCAGATTGTACGCTTACATACAGCGATTTTGTAAGTATAATGATTTCTTGTTAGTTCGATTGTAATAATTAAGAATTCATTTTAAAACAAGGTGTTCTCTAAATTTACTTTCTATGTTGTTACAGAAAATGGATAATTCTTCTGACATTGTATGTTACCAGTCAGTAGCCCAGGACCCACTGGGAAAACTTCACACAACAATATCAATGGAACTCTTGGACACGCCGACCGAAGAAGTACAAACCAAGAAAACTCAGCCTGCCAAAAGAAGGAAAACGAACGTTTATAAGTCGTTCGTCTTATGCAAAGAGATAGCGGAGGATTAAAATCAATCCAAATTAAAATTCTGGACTTGCCGAATGAACCTCGCATGCCGATGAACATAGTTCTGAGGAAGACGATCAAGACGTGGACTGAGACTTCCCCCAACGCCCAGTTACGTGGTACAAGATTTCTGTTGATGAAATTTGACCTTACGCCCGTGGAGTTAGGAAAATGTGTGTATCAAAGAGATATTATGTGGGTACATGATAGAAGTATAATTGAATTTGTGAGGTGTAAGAATATTCTAATTAATGTTTATTTTAAATATATGAAAAAAAATGTAAAAACTATGGTACTTGATAGAAAGTATTAATAAGTCAATTGATAATAAATGATTTCGATGAAAACACAGTCTGTAATTGTTTTATCTAACAAAAGTAAATAAAACTACAGTAATATAAAATATGTTTTTATTAATTTTTATATGTGTAGATTCTATGCTATTTTCATGAACACCATTTTGTAATACATAGTACATTTTTTAACGACACATATTTGCTTATCTCTGTGAGTAAAACAATTAAATGAATTAATCTTAGTACATTTGAGGCCATATATTTTTTAGCATTGTACTATCACACTTTATCACTTATATCTAGGAATATTTGCATGGTCACATAGATTGCTTTTACCCATTTTATTTCCTTACCCTTCACAATTAATTTTTAAATATTCAAATACGGTTTATTATTCTTTGAAATTCATATAGTCATGAGTCCTTCACCCATCGGGAATCCTCTGTTTTTTACCCACAAACATGCCATTCGTTGCGTCGAGATGTTAATAGTCGAGATATGGATATGGATGGGTTTTATCGCAAAATTGTGGGGGGTATGCTCTTGAGTGCTTATAGCAATTCCTTTGACTAAAAAAACTCATTATTTCCGATCTTTGAAGCCTTGCAAGTCCACATATGACGATCATCATCATTCATGATAATTCGTTACAATATACCTAACGGTGTGTATTCAACTAGCAACGTTCAGTATAAACAGTAGGCAGAAGTCTGATGCGGTATCTCAGGCATCGGTTTCTATTTCCAAGCATACGTCCATACCACCCTTCAAGGCTTCGTGGTGGCGAGAACAGTCAACAACGAACATGGGTGAGCAATGTCTTAAACTCTTTCATAGACCCAACCAAAGGCTCAGGTCGACAGCCGTAATATAGACTGTTGAAAATCTTGCATATTGATACGTATTATAATGAATATTTATTTGTTCAGCCGAAAACTAATGTTTAACGTTTTCGTTATGGATAGTGGGATTGATTAAGGTAAACTTTTACGTCACGTACAGCGCAATGATCGAATTTCGCCATTGACATGGTGGCATTTGTTTACGATTCGTTGTAGGCAATCAAAACCAGTCGAGGTTTTTCTATAGTCTGTGATGAAGTGTTACTAAGACCACGTATGTTTCCGGGTTTTAGGCATCAATGGATTTCGTATAGATGCCAATGTACGAAATGCGCTGTTATCGCTCGGATCTCTTTCTAAATGTTTTAACAAATTAATTCTTTTCGCCGGTCTTTGATACTTTGACAATGCGGGGACTCGCAGAACAATTTTATTTTGAATTATTATGTCTTGAACAACTTCGCCGCATTGTAAACTTTAAAGCATTGAAGATTTGTGTTACTTCTTAAAGAACTAATAATGTTTACAATTCATAATGATTTTTTTGGTAATCTTCTGCTGCCCCTGTGTCCACCTTAGCACTTTATTAAGTGGAATGTAAAGGCTGAAAAATACACCATTGATTGTTATTGAGTATACCAGAAGGGGACCAAACCAAACACTTGCACATTTAGACTCATATCATTTAACGATAGATATGATTTTATTTGGTTGTGATACCTGCGATTTTGATTCTACTATTTCAATACCGTTTATTTCATAGACGGATGTTCTTGAAATGAAAATAAGGCAGGACTTGCTTGATATCAAACTGTACTTGATACTCTGTTTCCTTTTCTTGTGTTGTATGTTGTGTTGATATACATCGCTCTGACCTCAATATACAAAACTGCTGAGCGCAGGTAACACGTTACAAATCTTCGTCGATTAATCGGTATCCGTATTACATCATTCTTGTTGCAATATTTGTCACATTATGTTTGTATGAAGTAAATTCATAATTTACTGTTTCAATGCTGTTGTCATGTGACGGAGATAAGAGCGATATTTAAAAACGTTCATTTTGTCAATCCAAGTATCTTTAAATAAGCTTTTATTTTTTTAGGTCAGCGTTCTTTTCTTAGGGTAATGTAGTGCTCTTTTGTGCGATTGATTCTCTTGGAACTGATTTTGATTTCGAGAGGTTGAGCAGAGGTTTTATGGAAATTTAAATTATTTCCTGAAGTGTTATAGAGTACAGCTGATGCTCTTCACCACGTTAAATAATTGCTTTATTTTGTTCGTTTTAAGAATCTATATTGATCGAAACTTATTGGACTTATGATTGACAGGATAAGCTAGATTAGTTGTTTTAGGCATTTCTTATTATTCGATAACCAGGTGTACACATCGGCACCCAAATTCATAAATTATATGACTATTGCTTCTTCCGTGTTCACAATATGACCCGCTACACATATCAAATTCGATGCGATTATGGTTGTGGTAAAATGTTGACAGGATATTTGAGCTTTCAGTTATATAGATCAGATTTTTGTGCACAGCTCAAGACCAAACCCACAAATCCTTACCACAATCGAAATCTGTTTATCGAAATAACATCTTCTGAGAATATTAAATGTTTTTTAAGTAGTCTGTCGTAGCACAGCTAATTTCAATGTAGCATATTTTTTATGTTGCATCTGAAGATAATCACAAATATTCTTGTTATATTACATACGGATCCGTTCGGTGTGTAGTTTTATCACTTCCATCATTATCAATAATAAATTTATTGTGTTTATCTATATTGGAATAGAGTTGATATGTAGAAAAATACAGTAAGAACCGCACTCATACTCTAGCCACTTAATTCTAATGTAGGAGAGCTACGTTTGTTGTTTGATTTATAAGCGTCTCTACCAGTCTCGAACAGGAAAGACTGTTTTATACTGAAACACGATTTCTTATTTTATCCATATTTGAATGCTTTTCACCAATAGTTTTGTGTTGTAAAAAAGTTAAACGAGATGACCACAATGTAAGCGTCAAAACTTTTGATACCGTACAATATTATAACTAATTGACATGTGTCTTAAATAATTTCTATCAATTTCTAATGGGGTTTTAAAGTCGCAAAAACTATCAAAGTATTCACAGTAGTTGTTTGTTTGATGTAGGCTACCAGTGTGCTTCTGGACTATCAGAGCTATCCAATTAAGTTACAGCACATTCTATGTTTCTTGGATTCAATGGAAGGCTATCTCTCATAAATACTCCTCCGAAAATATGATGTCAGTAGCACGGTTTCAATATATCTACAAGCTGTTAGTGCAGTCTAGGCCAGCCTTGTTTTTAAAATAGTTTTTTGAAGGGTTCAAAATAACACCCGGCACCTTTTTATGAGGTTCAATGTACAATCCTTTGCCAATGAGCCTACTGTCCTTCCATTGTTTCTGTTATGACGTTCAGGACTCTAGAAGACTTGTGTCTGAGTGCTTTTTGCGAGTCATTTCACTGCTTTTTGCCCTATACCGGCGCTCCACTGCAAAGAAAACCACAGAGCCGTGGACAAGCCTGCAAAGATTTGTGTATTAAAGGTAATAGTCCTCCACATTTTGCAGGAATACAGCGCGGCAATTGTTCGTCTTGTTTTTATTTTTGAAGATTTTTTTTTGCTGCAGCACATGCGTTTATTTTAATAGCTGTGTAGAATGCCTGTTTGGTTTTTAACTTTTTAGTTTGAGATAATTTGTTACACAGCGCCATTAAAGAAACGATGACCCTGTGCCAGCCTTGAGTTTAGCTTTCTAGCATTTTTGACTATCCATGAGAACTTTTTTCACCCTTTTTAGCATCCTTTAGCTTCAATCTTTTCCGAGCACGCGAAATTTCCATAAGTTCTTTCTATCAGCCTTTCGTTCTCTGAACGTTTTAAACATCGTCTGTCGTTGTAAGCAATTATTCGTGATACATACAAGCTTTTGTTCTAATATTGTATTTATAACTCTGTTCCCCTTTTCAACGTTTCTGAGCTTGTTTCACGGACACAAAATGGATATCCAGGTAATGTAGCTCAGAACGGTAAATGGTAATCACGCTGTCTATATACACTTCCCCCCCTAGCATTGATATCGTTTAGATTAGAATAGATGGATTAAGTTATATTTACATGTTTTACAAAACAATGCTATTCCTGCCTATCAATTATCGTTTTCTTGCGTTGCTGAGGCCCAGCCATTTCACAAAATATTGTTACCTTTGGTCTTTTGTGATAATCTTCTGTATATAGGTAAATATCAGGATACTTAGTTTTTTGTCATTCTGGATATAAAGTTCCCAATATAACCTGCTTATGCTTATCTTCCAAATGATTAAGTGGTGTGGTTGTGTATCATTTTACCTTTACTACTGTAAATACTTCAGTTGACCAGTTGGGAGTATACAACCTTTGTTAGAAAGTCTGCTTAAGATTGCTAATATGTAAATGATCGCCAATTGAAAATTGGGTTTCACGTTGTTTCGATTCTGGACGCCTTACTAATATTACACAATGTTAGAACCTTTTCATTTGCCTATTTACATCTTTGGCTAAATTTTGTTATGCGATGATATGGTGGCCTCGTTATAGTTCTCTATCACAGTGAGTTTAAAATTTTACCCTCTCCCACCACATCGATAACACGGATCATAACTGAAAAGTGTTGAACGATTGTGTGGATTTTAGAAGTGTAGTTATAGACACTCGCTCCTAACGATAGATGCTTCTTCACCGGAGTAAGTAGAAGAATTGGCAGTGTAATTATTATTCTTGTAACAGTTGACCGAAGATATCATTAATAAAACTCTTTGGGGCCAAATCTGTTTGGCAAATATTTAGGTTTCTAGATGAATGTTTTTAAATATCTGGTGCATTAGCGTTGACAACACAGTTTTTGTTCTTGCGATTTTTAGGGAATTGTCCATACATACTGTTTGACAATGTATCTATCACTCCAATATGTATTTGTAGCTTTATTTAAAGTTTGAATAATTGTTGCTAAATTCTATTGAGGTCGGCTTGCGAAGATCATCGATTCCTTTATACTGTGCAACGACGTGGGAAATCTTCTGGCTGATTTGTGAAGTTCATCAAATTATGACCCTTTTGCTACATTGTTTCTTTATTTTACAGAATTGTAGATTATCTATTTCAGACTTGAATGTATATATGATTTATTTCAAATGCGTCTGTTGGTAAAGGTTTCAAATTCTCAAATGTAATTCAGTTCCAGCTAATTTCTCAACACATTTTGCTTAATTCTTGAACGTTTTGGTCTACAATAAGCTTTTGTAACTGCTTCGTCGTTTCAGTTGGATATGAACCCTTTTAATTTAGAAGATTAAATCGTAGTGTCCGGTAACAGATTTCACACCCAATGTTTCATTGTATGTTTCAAAGTAGTCTGTGCAATCGTAAACGTTTATGCGGACAGTTGATGACCAAAATTTGGTTTATCTCTGTCATTGCTGCTCTTGATGGGTTGGACTCTTTAAAAGAAGACTACTCAATTTTCAGGTTTCGTTGCTTGATATGTTCATACATTATGATACAGCTTCATGAAGTCGAAATAATGCAATATTTCGTATTTACGCCAGGTTCCCGTCAGTCCCAAGATGCAAGTAGTAACTTTAATGGACAAATAATTCGTTGGATCATCCAGTATAACTAGATCCGTATCTGATTTCACTTGTCTTTAAAAAGTGATAATTTAGTCTTTACCTCATGTGGAATACTGTTTGAGATCCACTGTAGTTGGTTTCTAGCGAATTTGATACAAAAGGACTTAAGTACATTCGTATATTTGAATATCCTTGTTTGTTGGCTGTTAATGGGTTTTGATGTTTATTCGCAATAACGACGAGAGGCATTGGCTTCTATTAGAAGTGAATTGGAATCTTGTAAAATCATCATCTGGTTACTACATCTCAAATTTTGGTTTCTTTCGAACAAATCGTTCTTTTAAGCTATCAGTTTGTTATTGACAGTAAGTGTTACCTATTTTAAGAATACCACCGTCGTCATAGGATCCCGAGTTTTCCGAGTAATAGTAATTTACCTCGTTATACCCATTTCGACTCCTAAATGGAAACAGGTTTCATTACTTCAGACCGATTACGAACATGCAAAAAAGGTGTGGAAATGTTTTGATATAAAGAACTTAGGACAGTATACTGATCTATATGTAAAGAGCGATGTATTGATATTAAGTGATATATTTGAAAAGTTTCGTAAAACATGTAAAGTTAACTACAACTTAGATCCTGCTTTTTATCTCACTGCGCCAAGTCTCAGCTTCGATGCTATGTTACTAAAGACAAAAGTAAAATTGGACTTGCTTTCAGATTTAGAAATGATTAGAATGATACAAAAGGGAATTCGTGGGGGTATTTGTCTGTGTTCTAAAAGATATGCTAAATCAAATAACCAATATCAGCCTGACTACGACCCCTCGCTACCAAACAATTTTTTAATTTATATGGATTGTAATAATCTGTATGGTTTTGCAATGTGTAGTTTTCTGCCATACGCAGATTTTAAATTTCTGAGTAGTAGGGAATGTGAACAACTTGATATCACTAACATTCCCAATGACAGTGATTATGGTTATATTTTTGAAGTTGACTTATATTACCCAGAGAATTTGCATGACCTACATAACGATCTTCCATTTTGTGCACAAAATTATACACCTCCAGGTGCAAAAAATATAAAATTAATTCCTAATCTATTTCATAAATATAACTATGTCATCCATTATGCTCATTTAAAAACCTGTCTACGACATGGATTACACCTCAAAAAAATCCATAAAGGAATATCATTCAAACAAAGCCCTTATTTAAAAGAATACATCGATTTAAATACACATTTGCGTCAAAGCACCGACTCCGCGTTTGAACAAGATTTTTTTAAATTATTGAACAATAGCATATTCGGAAAAACTCTCGAAGATACTGAGCGTAGAGTAGACGTAAAGTTAGTCACAAAGTGGAGAGATGAGCGAAATAAAACCAATAAATTTCATTCGGCAGAACAGCTCATATCTCGTCCTAACTTTCATAGTGCATCAATATTTGATGAAAATTTGGTGGCTGTTCAACTAAAACGAGAAAAAGTAGTTTTAAAACAAACCTATATACATAGGATTTACAGTCTTAGAACTTTCCAAAAATCATATGTACGATTTTCATTATTCGGTCATGAAAAGGCACTACCAACACAATCTGTCTTTGTGCTATACTGATACCGATAGTCTTTTGTATTCAATACAGACGAATAATTTTTACTCAGACTTAAAACAACACTTTTTATCTTACTTTGATACAAGCAACTACAAAAAAGATAATCGTTTTGATATCATTCCTAAAAACAAAAAAGTTCCCGGTTTGTTTAAAGACGAGTTAGGAGGCAACATTTTGTTAGAATTTGTCGGATTACGCTCTAAACTTTACAGCATTAAAACGAGCAATAGTGAGATAAAAAAAGCAAAAGGAGTTAAAAAAAATGTTACCAAAAAACTACGGTTTTCTGATTATGTTAATGTATTGTCAACGGGTGATGAGATAAGAGGTAGAAACGTTCTTTTTAGATCGATAAAACATGAAATTTTTACAACAGAACAAAACAAAGTTGCTTTATCAAGAAAAGACGATAAACGATTCATTACAAAAGATAATATTTGCACTGTATCCTGGGGACATTATAATATTACTGTTTAACTTTAAGTCTTAATGTAAATAGACTAATGCTATGTACACAGGACGTCACGTGGAGTTACTTTTGTTGGATTTTGGACCGTCCTTATATCCAAGACACGAGTGCTAGTTTAGCACTGCGGGGGGGTAACTTAACTTGACGCCGTCTGTACATTAAACTGATAGTTTTATAAATAATGTAATGGTTACCTATAAGTGTCATACTTAGTACATTGTGTAAAACCTTCTTTTAAGAAATAAATTTGCTAAACAGAATACCTCTTTTTTATTTTCTTATCCACATCTCATATTATAATAATTTTATTTATTTTATGGTAACTAGATTGAAGGGGAAACAGTGTTAAAATGTTTAACACAATTTAGTAAGTCACCTCACATGAGAACTTGTTGCGACATGATTAAGTAAATACTGTAGGTACACGTGACAAATTTACCTATAAAGTAATTAGATGCTCCACGTGTAGTAAATTTGTACAAGAAATATTTACACATTTGCAGTTTGTGCAATCCATCAAACATGCTGAAATGCAAACTTAGCGGTTTTGTATTACGCAGCTTTACATTTAATAACGTCATTTGGTTCGCGGTCCTGCTGCAGATCGTACGTTACCTACATCGATTGTAAGTATAATTATTTCTTGATTTCGATTTTAATAATTAAGAACTTCATTTAAAACAAGGTGTTTTCTAAATTTACTTTCTATTTGTTACAGAAAATGGATAATTCTTCTGACATTATGTTCAGTCAGTACGCCCAGGACCCACTGGAAAACTTCACACAACAATATCAAGAACTCTTGGAACGCCGACCGAAGAAGCAACCAAGAAAACTCAGCCTTGCAAAGAAGAAAACGAACGTTTATAAGTCGTTCGTCTTATGCAAAGAGAAGCGTGGATTAAAATTAATCCAAATTAAAATTCTGGACTTGCCGAATGACCTCGCATCGATGAACACTTCTGAGGAAGACGATCAAGACGTGGAACTCAACGCCCAGTACGTGGTACAAGATTCTGTTGATGAAATTTTGGACCTTACGCACGTTTTAGTTAGGAAAATATCAAAGAGACTATGTGGTGACATTGTATAGTATAGTATAATGAATTAATTGTTAAATATTCTAATTAATGTTTATTTTAAATATTATCAAAATAAAATGTAAAACTAGGTACTTGTATATAAAGTATTAATAAGTAATTGATAATAAATGATTTCGATTGAAAACCGTCTTTAATTGTTTATCTAAAAAAGTAAATAAAACTACAGTAATATAAAATATGTTTTTATTAAATTTATTATAGATTTATGCTATTTTCAGAACACCATTTTTTAATACATAGTACATTTTTTAAAGCACAATATTGCTTATCTCTGTGAGTAAAACAATTAAATGAATTTATATCTTTACAGTACATTTCGCATATATTTTTTAGATTACATATACCCTTATCACTTATATCTAGAATATTTTCATGGTCACATAGATCTTTTACCCATTTTATTTTCTCTTTACCCTTCACAATAATTTTTAAATCTTTCAAATACGGTTTTATTATTCTTTGAAATTCTCTATAGTCAATGTGTCCTTCACTCCATCGGAATCCTCTGTTTCTTTCTACCCACCAAACATGCTTCTTTTCTTCGAGAGTTAAAGTCGAGAATGGATATGGAGGTTTTATCAAAAATTGTTGGGTATGCTCTTGAGTGCTTATAGCCAATTCCTTTACTAAAAAATCATTATTCCGATCTTTGAAGCCTTGCAAGTCCACAATGACCGTATAATCATTCATGATAATTTCTTTACAATATTACTTAACGGTTTGTATTCAAATATGCAATCGTTCAGTATTAAACAGTAGGCAGAAGTCTGATCGGGTATCTCAGCATCGGTTTCTATTTCCAAGCATACGTCGATACACCCCTTCAAGGCTTCGTGTTGGCGAGAACAGTCAACAACGAATAAGGGAGCAATGTCTTTAAACTCTTTCAAACCCAACAACGGCTCAGGTCGACGTCCGTAATAAGACTGTTGAAATCTTGCATATTGATCGTATATTAATGAATATTTATTTTCAGCGAAACTAATGTTTAAGTTTTCGTATGGATAGTAGGTTGAATTAAGGTAAACTTTTACGTCACGTACAGCGCAATGATCGAATTCCGCCATTGACATGGTGGCATTTTGTTTACGATTCGTTTGTAAGGCAATCACAACCATTCGAGGTTTTTCAATCTGTGATGAAGTTTTAATAGACCAAGTATGTTTCCGGGTTTTAGGCATCAATGGATATTCGTATAGATCCCAATTACGAAATGCGACTGTTATCGCTCGATCTCTTTCTAAATGTTTTAACAAATTAATTCTTTCGCGGTCTGATACTTTGACATGCGGGACTCGCCAGACAATTTTATTTATTATTATGTCTTGAACAACTTCGCCAGCATTTAACTTTAAAGCATTAAGATTTGTGTTACTTCTTAAAAGAACTAATTCATGTTTACAATTCATAATGATTTTTTGGTAATCTTCTGCGAAACCTAACACTTTATTAAGTGGAATAAAGGCTGAAAATACACCATTGATTGTATTGGATATACCAGAAGGGGACCAACCCCAAACACTTGCACATTTAGACTCATTATCATTTAACGATAGATATGATTTTATTGTGGTTGTGATACCTGCATTTTTGATTCTATCTATTTCAATACCGTTTATTTCATAACGGATGTCTTGAAATAAAAATAAGGCAGGATTGTTAACAAAATGTACATTTGATACTCTTTCCTTTTCTTTTGTTGTACTGTTGTGTTTGTATACATCAGCTCTGCCCTCAATATACAAACTGCTGAGCGCAGGTAACACGTACAAATCTTGCTGATTAATCGGTATCCGTATTTCATCATTCTTGTTGAAACTTGTCACATATGGTTTGTATGAATGAAATTCAAAACTTTCAATGCTGTTGTCATGTGACGGAGATAGAGCGATATTTAAAACGTTCATTTTGTCAATCCAAGTATCTTTAAAAATGCTTTATTTTTTTTGGTCAGCTTCTTCTTAGGGTAATGTAGTGCTCTTTTGTGCGATGTTCTCCTTGAACTGATTTGATTTCGAGAGGTAGCAGAGGTTTTATTGAAATTTAACATTTTTTCCTGAAGTGTAAATACAGCTGGATCTCTTCACCACGTAAATTAATTTGTTTATTTTTTTCGTCTAACAATCTTATATTGATAGAACTTATTGAACTTTGATTGACAGGAAAGTAGATTAAGTTTTTAGGTATTTCTATTATTCGATAACCAGGTGGTACATTCGGCACAAATTCATAAATTATATGACTTGCTTCTCCGTTCACAAATGACCCGCTCACAATATCACATTCGATGCGTATTATGGTTGTTGGTAAAATGTTGACAGGATATTGAGATTCAGTTTTTATATTCGATTTTACAGCTTCAAGACCAAACCCCAAAATCTTACCAATCGAATCTGTTTTATCGAAATAAACATCTTCTGAACAATATATACATGTTTTTAAAGTATTGTTGTTAGCAGTTAATTTCAATGTAGCATTTTTTATGTTGCTCTGAAGATAATCACAAATATCTTGTAATTCATACGATCCTTCGGGTAGTTTTATCACTTCATCATTTCCATAATAAAATTTATTGTTTCTTTCATCTATATTGGGAATAGAGTTGAATGTAGAAAAATACAGAAGACCGCACTCATACTCCCCACTTAATTCTAATGTAGGAGAGTAGTTTGTTGTTGAATAAGCGTCTCTACCAGTTATCGACACAGTGAAAGACATGTTTATACTGAACACGATTCTTTATTTTATCCATTATTTAAATGCTTTTTCCAATAGTTTTTTAAAAAGTTAAACAGAGATGACCACAATTTATAGCGTCAAACTTTTGATACCGTACAATATTATAACTAATTGACATGTTTCTTAAATAATTTCTTAATTCTAATGGGGGTTTTAAGTCGCCAAAACTATCAAAGTATTCACAGTAGTTGTTTTGTTTGATGTAGGCTACCCAGTGTGTTCCTGGACTATCAGAGCTATCCAAATTAAGTACAGCACATTCTATTTTTCTTGGCTTCAATGGAAGTGTATCTCTCATAAATACTCCCCGAAAATATGGAATGTCAGTAGCATGTTCTAATATATCTAAATCTGTTAGTGCACGTCTAGGCAGCCGTTTAACTAGTTTTTTGAAGGGTTCAAATATAAACCGGCACCCTTTTTATGAGGTTTAATGTACAATCCTTTGCCAAGAGCCACTGCTTCCATTGTTCTGTTATGACGTTCAGACTCTAGAAGACTTTTCTGAGCTGCTTTGGAGTCATTCACTGCTTTTGCTATACCGGCTGCTCCACCTGCCAAAGAACCCAAAGCCGACAAGCCTGCAAAGATTGGGATTAAAGGTAATAGTCCTCCACATTTTGGCAGAGGAATACAGCGCGGCAACTTGGTTCCTTTTTTATTTTTGAAGATTTTTTTTGCTGCAGCACATGCGTATTTAATAGCTGTGTGACTGCCTTTGGTTTTTAACTTTTTTAGTTGAGATTTAATTTTGTTAACAGCTGCCATAAATGAACGAGCACCCGTGCCAGCCTTGAGTTTAGCTTTCATAGCATTTTTGACTATCCATGATGCAACTTTTTCACCCTTTTTAGCATCTTTAGCTTTCAATCTTTTCCGAGCCATTTCCATAAGTTCTTTATCAGCCTTTCGTCGAACGTTTAAATCGTTGTCGTTGTAAGCAATATCGTGATACATACAAGCTTTGTCTAAATTATTTATACCTCTGTCTCCCCTTTTCAAACGTTTCTGTAGCTTTGTTCCAGGACCACAAAATTGATATCCAGGTAAATGTAGCTCGAACGGTAAATGGTTAATCACGCTGTCTATAATACCACTTCCCCCCTTCATTGATATCGTTAGAATGAATAGATTTGGATTAAAGTTATATTTATATGTTTTACAAAACAATCTCATTCCTGTCTATCCAACTGTTTTCTTCGTTGCTGAGGCCCAGCCATTTCACAAAATATTTATTACCTTTTCTTTTGATAATCTTCTCGATAAGGTAAATATCAGGATACTTAGTTTTTTGTAATTCGTACTCATAAAAAGTCCCTAATATAACCTGCTTATGCTTATCTTCCAAATGATAAGTTGGTGGGTTTGTATCATTTACCTTTACTACTGTAAATACTTCAGTTGACCAGTTGGGAGTATAACCTTTGTAAAAGTCTGCTTTAAATTTGCTAATACGTAAATGATCACCAACTTGAAACTTGGGTTTCAAGTGTTTTCGATTTCTGTACGCCTTACTAATATTACACAATACAACCTTTTCATTTGCCTTATTTACATCTTTGGGCTTAAATTTTGTTATGCGATGAATAGTGCTGTTATAGTTCTCTATCACAGTATTTAATAATTTACCCACCCATCGATAACAGCCGTATAAACTGAAAAGTTTGAAGATGTGTGATTTTAGAGTGCGTATGACTCGCTCTACGATAGATGCTTTCTTCACGGAGTAAGTAGAATAATGGTTTACATTATATTTTTGTAACAGTTGACCGAAGATATCATTATAAAACTCTTTGCCCAAATCTGTTTGCAAATATTTAGGTTTTCTAGATGAATTTTTAAATATCTGGTGCATAGCGTTGACAACACAGTTTTTTTCTTTCGATTTTAGGGAACTTGTCCATACATACTTTGACAATGTATCTATCACTACCAATATGTATTTGTAGCCTTTATTAAAGTTTGAATATTTTTGTAAATCTATGAGGTCGGCTTGCCAAAGATCATCGATTCCTTTTATAACTGTGCAACGACGTGGGAAATTTCTTCTGGCTGATTTGTGAAGTTCATCAATTATGTCCTTTTTGCTCATTTTTCTTTATTTTTACATGAATTAGATTATCTATTTCAGACTTTGAATAAAATGATTTATTCAAATGGTCTGTTGTAAAGGTTTCCAAATTCTTCAAATGTAATTTCAGTTCCAGCTTAATTTTCTCAACATCATTTCTTAATTCTTGAACCGTTTTGTCTAAATAAGCTTTGTTAACTGCTTCGTCGTCTTCAGTTGGATATGATAACCCTTTTAATTTAGAAGATTTTAAATCGTAGTGTCCGGTAACAGATTTCACCAATGTTTCATTGTAGTTTCCAATGTATTCTGTCAATCGTAAACGTTTATGGACATGATGACCAAATTTATCTATGTTCATTGCTGTCTTGATGGGTTGACTCTTAAAAGAAGACTACTCAATTTTCCAGGTTTCTTCTTTATATGTTCTACATTTATGATACCAGCTTCATGAAGTTCCGAAATAATTGCAATTATTTCGTTATTTACGCCAGTGTTACCTGCTTCCCAAGATGCAAGTAGTAACTTTAATCGTTCAACTAATTCGTTTGGATCATCCCAGTAAACTAGATCAGTATCTGATTTCACTGTCTTTAAAAGTGAAATTCCTTTACCTTGTGGAATACTTTCAACACTTGTAGTTGGATTTCTAGAGAATTTGAACAAAGGCTTAATTACATTCGTATATTTAAATCCTTTGTTGCTGTTAATGGGTTTTGATGATTCGCAATTACGACGATGAGCATTGGTTTCTATTAGAAGTAATTTGTAATATTGTAAATCATCATCTGTTACTACATCTAAATTTGGTTTCTTTTTGAACAAAAGTTCTTTTAAGCCATCAGTTTTTTTGACAGTAAGTGTTCCTATTTTAAGAATACCACCGTCGTCATAGACACGAGTTTTCCCGAGTAATAATTTACCTCGTTCATTTCTGACTCCAAATGGAACATCTTTCATTACTTCAGACGATGTTGACCAAGACAGTGATTGATTTTTAAGACTTGGCGAGGACTGTAGAGATTTGAATGATCCTTCGCTAATGTTATGGTCTTCGGACGGTGACACAACAAGGGTTTTGTTGTAATTGTATTGCTCTTGTTCATCATCTTCATCTTCCTCACTAGCAGATTCATTATAATCTTCATCAGAGACAAACAATGACTGATTTTCGTCTTCAAATGACTGATTATTGTCATTTTTAATTTTTTTCATCACTGGTTCACAGTGTTCTTCTACCTTAAGAGGAGGGTCATATTTTTTATTTGTCAACAGTGTTAGAGGATCAACAATTGGTTTTAATATTGTTTCTAATGTTTTACTTGTTTGTATTTTCAATATCTTTTATCATGGCAACTTTTCTTTTAACAGCTGCTGCTGATTTCACTATTTGTTCTTTAAGGTTTTTCTCCATTTCGAAGTATTCCGCTCGGTTTCAAACCATGAATGAGACTGGTTAATAGATAACACAACCGTCTTTTATGTATGTTCCTCTATCACTATGAAGGTATCAAAAGCCAATCGGTAACATCCGTTATTTTTGCCACAATCCTTGTTAATAACAAGATAGCTGAATGGTTTATTCCAAACGGTTGAGCACATCTCACGGAATTGGGACCATGACATGTCTGATCCAACATGTTCTTCATAAACATGCTTCAAATTAATGTCATCTTGTTTAAATAGAATGACGAGATTAGAATTGTCCCGTACAAGTTGTTTTGGTATTTTCGTGTAAGTTTGATTGATGTAAAAACAATCTATATTTTTATGACGTCCCATGGCGAAATAATCTCTAATGTTGTTTTGATTCTCACAAGCAACGTCGTCGAAAATAATAATTGAATCAGGCAAAGCATCATGGGGGCTTAAAATTTCTCCATTATGATTGTATTTATTAAATGATGTTCCAGGTACCATATTCAAAACCTTTTCAAGATATAAATATTTAGGTTGATATAAAGACTTTGAATACACATAAAGGTTACGGAATCTTGGTCCATTTTTATGCAATAATAAACTTATAACTAAATTGGTTTTTCCACTATTAGATGGACCGCTCACAATACAACGTATTGTACTTGGTAATAAATTTCCATGCCGTCGAGGGACATTAGATGATGCAGGACAGATGCAATCTAATTTAAGTGATTCTTTTTGTTTAACAAACTTCATGATTTCGGTTTCAGCGCGAGTGCAGTGTTGCATTAGTAACAATTGAATGAGCTAAACTTACAATATCATCGTTTTAAATGTACTTTCAGGAAGTACAATGCTAATAAATGTTCTGTTATCAATGGTTACTTTGATGCTGAGTTATTGGATTTTCTAATAATCAACTGAAGTTGCATAAGATACATCGGAGACTCTAAAGGAGGCTCTAACTGCAGTTCCAAGCTGTGCGAACGGTTAGGGATCAGAGACTCCAATCTTTACGATCTTTTAATAGATTGGGATCTTTAACTCGACTTGTTCGAGTTAAAGTTCCCAATCTATTTACTACTTACAGCCTTTGTCACATCGAGCGGTCAATATGAATTTTTAAAAGGCAGCGGATTTACGACGTGATTACTGGGATTGTTCGCTGGGGCGGCGGCGTGACGGTTACTTTAAAACAAAAGACGGTGACGACGACGACGACGGTATTAAAGGCAAAATCGCTACTAAGCTGAACCAGGACAATGCCTAAGGACGTGCAAGGACGGCGACGCAAGAGCAAGCAAGACGATTTCGAGGACGCAGAAATCGAAGACGGATCGACGACGATGACGACGACGCAAAATAGACACGGCGACGCCGGTATGCAAATGGCGGCGGAATTGATCCCCAATTTTAGTGGACAAGATCAGACCTACTCGGTGACACGATGGATAGAGGAGATCGAGGACAACAGTGCAATATTTGGCTGGTCGGGATTGCAACAGCTAGTGATCGCGCGGAGATCATTAAAGGGTACCGCATTTTTATGGTTGAAATCAGAACGACCGTTTAAGTCTTGGCAAGAATTGAAGACTGCCATTTCCGAGGAATTCCCAGCTACAATCGACGTCAAAACCATCCATGAGGTGATGAGTGCACGGAGAAAGCGACGTGACGAACCGTGTCTGGATTACATGTTAGTGATGAAGGAACTTGGCAAACGGGGCAATATGCCAGATCGTGTGGCAATTAAATACATCGTAGACGGCATACTGGATGACGAGATAAATAAAGTGATGCTATACGGTGTGACTACATACTCGGACCTGAAAGAGAAGCTGCGGATTTACGAAACCATTAAAGAGAAGATGAGGAGCGGTAATCATCAGCAGCAACGACGGGCTGCAAATCATCAAAATCATCACTCGCAGCGGCAGCATAACACACAAAATACAATTTCGAAGACTTGCTACAACTGCGGAGAGAAAAGTCATTTGTCATCGGAATGCCCAAATAAGCAGCGAGGACCGAAGTGTTTCCGATGCAATACGTTCGGTCACACATCGAGAGAATGCAACGGAGGACAGGACGCGGGTACGAGTGCGAGCGAGACAGTAGCAGGCGAATCAGCGGAAAGAGCGACAAACGCGAACGGAATGAGATGGCGGCGCGAGGTTGGCAGCACTGGCGGAAAGACGATGTGCGTTGAACGACACGAGAGCAGTGATTCGTTTTCGCATAATGGCGGAACCGCAAATGTCAGAACGAATGAGGCGAAGTTTGACATTGACGTGAACATAAACAAAAACGAACTGGATAATTTGCAAAGGCCGTTGAAAAATATCATTTTGTGCGGAAAAACTGTTCAAGCTTTGATTGATTCTGGCAGCGACGTTAATTTAATACGATGGGATAGCTTCTGTGCTTTGCAAATCAGTGATTATGAACAGTGCTCTAATAAATTAAACGCTTGAATCACAGACAAGGACTGACTTTTATTTCTTAAATACACATTGTACATGTAAAAAGTTAGATGGCGCTGCTAGCATCAATATTGTCGATACAGATAAGAGAAAAATAACACCCCCACTTATCGCAATATTCATTAAACAATCTTTAAATTATTCTAAACAAACAATCCCAAGAAATGACATAAATTTATAATGTTTTGCTGAACATAAACTTTTAGTTAAAATGTCAGCCGGCATATCAGCTGTTGGCAAATACAGTACTTTAACAATCTTGTCTTTTACTAGATCACGACAAAAATGATATTTAATATCAATATGTTTTGTGCGTTTGTGAAAGACTGGGTTTGCACACAGCTTTTGTGCCCCCTGGTTATCATTGAACAGACTGATTGTGTACATCTTATTAGTTATTTCATACTGTAATCCCTTTAGATACATTGCTTCTCTGCATGCCTCTGATAGACCAACATACTCTGATTCAGTGCTAGAGAGGGCTACACATTTCTGTTTCCTACATTCCCATGATATTACACCATTACATAACATAAAACACATTCCAGTATATGATCTCCTATCTATTGAGTTAGAGGCCCAATCAGCATCCACATAGCCTGTTATTTCTGAATTACCTTCTTTACAGTATTTTATTCCATAACTTTTAGTCCTTTTTAAATATTTCAATACTCTTTTTGCATATTCCCAATGCTCTTTTGTATGGCAATTATTAAATTGACTTAAAAAACTTATAGAGTAACTAATGTCTGGCCTAGTTAATACCGAAAGGTACATCAAACTACCTATTAGTTGCTGATAGGGCACATGACTATTTACACCATATTGACCTTTATATACATTAAGTTTCACCTCCATCGGAGTATCAGCAGTCTTACAATCACTTAAATTAAATTTATTCAAAAGTTGATCAATATAAGTTTCCTGACTCAGAGTCACATATTCTTTATCTTTATTGAAAGTTACATTCATTCCAAGACATACTTTAACTTGTCCTAAGTCCTTAATGCTAAACTGTTCAGATAAAATCTTTTTCAAGTTCTCAGTTTCAATTTTATCATTTGAAAATATAAAGAAGTCGTCAACATACACTGTTACAATGGTCTTACATTTGTTAATATCCTTTATTTATTTTTATTTATTTATTTATTTATTTGGACTGCCAGAGAAAATTACAATATTTCTTACACAAAATTAACATTACAAAAGTAATTACATTTAAAAAGTAAGATTCTTTTAAAGGCTGCCACATCAAGCTTAGAAATCTATGGACGAAAATAAAATTAAGTATTAACATAATTAATATGTGAGACATCAAATCAAAACAAGTTATAAAAGCAATGCAAGTAAACAATTTGAAATAATAATTAAAGTATTGAAATTAAATAAAAATTACAAAACAGATTCATAAAACATAAACATAGATAACACAATGCATAAACAACTTAAAACAAGGTGGGCACAAGACTATGCCTCCCTCAACAACTCAGTCACTTTCAATCGGAACCGCTGAAAGGAATCGTGAAAGATGTCTAGCTTGTCGTGTAATCGATTGTAGGCGGCCGGCAAGCGATATACTGCAGCGTGTGTGTGAACATTAGTGCGGGCTAGAGGTTTATTGAATAAAGCTGGAGCTGGATGGCGAGGCGGTTTGCGGGGAACTCTAATGTTAACGATACCGAGAAGTTGGGGACAATCTACTAAATTTCTGACGACGTTATATAGAAAAGTTACATCCAGAATATTACGCCTCGTAAGAAGACTATCCATTTTGAAGTGTTGAAGACGTTCGTTGTAGCTATAAGCTTTAACACTTAGTCCACTACTAAATGAGAGATGCCGTGTGAAGCGTTTTTGGATGCGTTCAATACGAAGCTGGTGTACGCTGTACTGAGGAGACCAAACAACTGAACAGTACTCTAATAAACTCCTGACGAAACAATTATAAATAATTATCTTAGTTGCAGGATTTTTAAATACTTTGGTATTTCTAATAACAAAGCCGAGGGTTTTTGATGCTCTAGCAACTATGTCGTCGATGTGAGGAATAAACGTTAATTTGGAATCTATTGTCACACCTAAATCGCGGATGGCATTAACTTCTTGTAATACTGAGTTATTGATTCTGTAGAGGGATTTAAAAGGCAGAGGCTTTCGGCATAATTTAATATGGTAACACTTTTGGATGTTAAGGGACATTTTATTATCTTTGCACCATTCTACCAAATTATCAATATCAGACTGTAGAAATTTGACGTCCTCAGCACCACGCACAACTTTAGTTAGCTTAAGATCATCCGCATAAAGAAAAACGTCACTATGTTGAATTACGTCAACGACATCATTTATGAAAATGTCGAAGAGTAACGGTCCTATATGTGAGCCCTGGGGGATTCCCGACGTGGCAAAGTACGGGTCGGAACGGTATCCTTTCAAAACCACATACTGAGAGCGATCGATCAGGTATGACTGCAACCACAGCAACAGAGAACCGCCAAATCCATATTTTGACAACTTCCTTAGCAAGATTTCGTGACAGATTTTGTCAAATGCCTTCGAAAAGTCCGTATAGATAGCGTCAGTCTGCTGCTGGGAGTCCATATTATTGACAACGACATTGGTGAAAGTAAGAAGGTTTGTACTGGTCGATCTCGCCTTCAAGAACCCATGCTGTCGATCAGTAATTAGATGCTTTATTTGAGCATAAAGAAGAGGACATATAAGCGCTTCAAAAACCTTAGGGATAACAGACATACCCTTTATATACATACATGGCTCTATTTTTGACCTCATGTAACCATTACTGATCAAACAATTGTCAACCTTTTTATTCCAAGCTCTAGAGGCTTGCTTGAGTCCATAAATGGCCTTTTTAAGTTTTAACACTTTACAAACTGCACTACTACTATTATAACATTCTGGCATTTTCATATAAATGGTTTCCTCTAAATCTCCGTTTAAGAACGCAGTCTTCACATCTAGATGGCTAACATCTAAACCTAACTTTATAGACAATGCAAATAATAGTCTAAGAGTGGTGTGTCTCACCACAGGCGAAAATGTCTCTCTATAGTCTACACCATATTTTTGGGTGAAGCCCTTCGCGACCAGACGAGCACGGTAACGCACTTTATTCTCACCGTCATATTTTTTCCGTAAGACCCACTTGCACTGCACTATTGTACCTTTTACTGGTACATCCACAAGTTCCCACGCACTATTTTTCTCAAATGACTGTAACTCATCCTGTACTGCTGCTAGCCACTGTGCTTTCTCAGAACCTTCCAAGGCTTCTTGCAATGATATCTCACCCATGAACATGTTGTCATCATCTATACAACCACTTGCAAATCCATATCTATCTGGCTGCTGCCTACGCCGAGGACCACTTGTTATGTTGGCATTGTTGAGTATAATGGAGTCTTCACTGTCTGATGTACAAGACTCAGTGCTATCCAATGTATCATTTTCACAAGGTACATATAGTTCACCACTGTCATCTGTGTTCAAGCTCTCTGGTTGTTCCACTGAATCTTCCAGAAGTGTCAAATCCTGTTCCCCCACTGGAACCACACTCACTTCATCTGAACAATTTTCCTGTACCTCCAGAACATTCTCTGTCTCCATCTTCTCCAATACTATTACATCTCGACTGGTTGTGATGACATTAGACTTCGGGTTGTAAATCCTGTACCCTTTGACTTCATTGGAATACCCAACAAGGATACATTTATCTGACTTTCTGTCCCACTTTAATCTTTTTTGTTTTGGTACATGTACCATGACTGTACTACCGAAAACACGTAAATGACTTATGTCAGGCTTTCTGCCTGTCCATACCTCGAAAGGAGTTTTGTAATTTAAGGAAGTGGCCACAGTCCTGTTTTGTAAGTACACTGCAGTGTGTGTCGCCTCAGCCCAAAACCTTTTCTCGAGACCTGCGTCAAACAGCAAACACTTGGCTTTCTCAATGATGGTCCGGTTGAATCGTTCCGAGAGACCATTTTGCTCAGGCGTATATGGGTTAGTTTTATGATGTACTATCCCATGTGACACCAAAAAGGTGTCAAATGCGTTGTTGCAGAATTCTGTCCCGTTGTCACTTCTCAAGATCTTTATGCTGCGATTAAGTTGATTTTCAACTTCTGCTTTATACTGTTGAAAGCATTTCAATGCTTCATCTTTAGTTTTTAAAAAATAGACATATGTCATACGACTGAAATCATCAATGAATAGCATAAAGTATCTAGAACCACCTATAGATTGGTTCTCCATTGGGCCACAGAGATCAGTGTGCACAATATGTAGCAACTCAGTACTTCTGCTACCTTCTTTGGGAAAGGGTAAGCGGCTCTGCTTCCCCTCACAACATGCAACACATGATGACTTTGATATGTCACTCTTACTATCAAGTGTCAATCCCTGCACAGCATCTTGCATTTTATTCAAATACTGGCTGTTGACATGGCCAAGACGTCGATGCCAAACTTCACTGGACACCATTACTGCAGCTGATGAACAATTTTCTGGCATCTTTAGTTTATACACCCCATTTAACAGACTTGCTGTAGCCACAAGTACTCCTGCTTGGTTGAAAACTTGACAGCCATAACTGTTAAATGAAACCTTGTTTCCTTGTGATATTAGTTGACTAACAGACAACAGATTAGTTGTCAACTGGGGTACGCACAATACACCTTCCACTGTAATATCGTATTCACAGGCGTGGGTCTTCGTCGTAATCTGCACATCTCCAGTACATAATACCGGTACTTTATCTTTGTTTGCAATTTCCAATTTCCTTAACCTTAAGATCTCGCGACACATTTGACAACCATTCTTCGTTCGCGGTAAGGTGAACACTCGCCCCGGAGTCAATATACCAGTCTCTTTTGCAAAATTCACCATGCAAAAACACGGCGCTAAACGCATTACTCGTGGCACGTTCTGTTTTATTTGTATTCGACGAATTTTTACTCACAGATGTACACTGATTGCGGTAATGGCCGGTTTGTTTACATTTATAACATGTTATTGTTTTTGGTTTTGACTTTGACATCTGGGCGTTGTCTTTGGTCGCAGTGCTACCAACATTCCGGTTCTTCTTGTAACTCGCAAAAGCGCCACTGGAATTATAAGCGCTGCTGTCGCCCCCGTTACCGCTTTCTTCCATGTCCAACAATTTGGTTTTAATGGCGTCGGCTGTCAATGGTATGCCGCAATGTTCGATCGCCATTATCATCGGGGAATATTTTTCGGTTAATCCCGCCAGCAAGAGCGATGCGACCCACTCGTCATTTATGTTAAAACCTGTACCACACAATTTTTGACTCGTTTCGATTATTTGTGTCACGTACGAAGTCATTGAAGCGCTATTTTCGAGTCTTATGGAAATCAAACTCCTCAATAAACTGATTCTCCTTGTAAATCCGGTGTCATCAAATAGGTTCTTCAATTTCTTCCACAACTCGTGGGTAGTTTGTACACCTTTGATGTGCACGTACAGCGACGAATCTATTGTCAGAATCAGCTTTGCTTTGGTCTTTGCGTCACTTGCTGCTCCTATTTCTGCTGGTATCGTCTCAGACTTGATGCAATCAGACATTCCCTCCAGAACTAAGAAATTCTCAGCCGCAAAAGCCCACTCGCTGTAGTTTTCCCCGCCCTTTCAATTTAGGCACACTGACAAGGTAGTTCGTCGTCATTTTCACAATTACAGCGTTAATCACAGTTAATCTCAATCTGCAAAGTCTTTTTCCACTATTTTCCACTAGGAATATCCAAGAAAATTGCGAGATAACTAAAGAATACTGAGCACATAACCTCTAATAAATTAAACGCTTGAATCACAGACAAGGACTGACTTTTATTTCTTAAATACACATTGTACATGTAAAAAGTTAGATGGCGCTGCTAGCATCAATATTGTCGATACAGATAAGAGAAAAATAACAAGTGCGATATGGCTTTCCGTGGGTTAGGTGCTTCGCGAGTACAAGCTAAAGGTCGCTTATGTTTAACGGTGTGTGTAGACAATAATAATTATAAGGATGTTTTGTTCTATATTGTACCTAATGCCGCAATGTCGTACGCTGTAATCCTTGGCCAACAATTTTTAAAGAATGTCGTGTTGATTTTAAATAACAACAATGTTTTGCTTGTGCCTTCGAATGAGGAATGGTTGCATAATTTTACATGTATGGTTTCTGATCTTGATATTGTAGGTAGAGAGGTGAGTGATAAAATTCAACAGCAAGCAAGATGTCTGGTGGATTCTTACAAGCCATTGAAGACGAAGAAGGCGCCGATCGAGTTGCGTATTGTATTGAAAGACGATATTCCGGTTGCTCAGCGACCGAGGAGGTTAGCTTTAAAGGAACAAATGGAGGTGGACGAGCAGATATCTAAATGGATTGATGAGGGAATAATTCGGGTGAGTTACTCAGAATATTCAAGTCCTTTAGTGCTGGTTCGAAAGAAAGACGGCAGTCTTAGAGTCTGTGTAGACTATAGACTGATAAATAAGAAGATGGTTAAAGACGAGTATCCATTACCTATAATCGAAGATCTTATTGACAAGTGTAGATCAGGGAAAATTTTCAGCACATTAGATTTGAAAAATGTTTTTTTTCATTTAAACGTTCATGAAGACTCAATTAAGTATACAGCCTTTGTCACATCGAGCGGGCTATATGAATTTTAAAAAGCCTCATTCGGTTTGTCAGTATGTCCAAAGGTGTTTACTAGATTTATTAATATAATTTTCAGAGATCTAATGGAGAAGGGTATTGTGTTGATATTCATAGACGATTTGCTGATTCTGAAGACGAGGCTATAAAGAATCTGTCATTGGTACTGGAGAGAGCATCCGAATATGGACTGGAGATAAATTGGAAGAAATGTCAGCTGATGGCAAGGAAGGTGGAATATTTAGGCCATGAGATTGAAAATGGTGTGGTGAGACCATCCCCAGGGAAAATAGATGCTGTTGAGAGGTATCCTGAACCGCAGAATGTTAAACAACTTCAAAGTTTTGTCGGATTATGCTCGTATTTCCGTAAGTTTATACCAAATTTTGCTAAATTGGCTCAACCACTGACGGATCTGTTGAAAAAAGATGTAAAGTTTTCATTTGATGAAGAACAGAGACGAAGTTTTACTATGTTGAAAGAAAGGTTAATAACTAAGCCGGTATTACACATTTATGATTCTAGATTGATAACGGAGCTGCACACTGACGCTTCATGTTTGGCTTATTCTGCCATTCTCATGCAAAAGAGTGGTGATGACGGCGAACTACACCCTGTGCAGTACATGAGTAGAAGGACCTCAGATTCTCAAAGTAAATACTCAAGTTACGAGTTGGAAGCTTTGGCTGTGGTAGAAGGTATAAAGAAGTTTAGACATTACCTGTTTGGAATGAAGTTCAAGGTGGTGACTGATTGCCAGGCATTTCAGTTAACAATTAACAAAAAAGATCTCTCATTGTCGACAAGAGTAGCTAGATGGATTATATTTTTGCAGGATTATGATTTTACTGTCGAACACAGAGAAGGTAGTAAAATGAGACACGTTGATGCATTGAGCAGGAACCCTCCCATTGTGAGTACATTATTTTCAAGTCTTCATGAGAATGTCAAGTATGCTCAGGAAAAAGATGAAAGTTTGATGGCGATCATAGAACTTTTGAAACACCAGCCGTATCAAGATTATTGTTTGGACTCTGGTTTATTATATAAAGGAAATGAGAAGAAATTGGTAATACCTAAAAGTCTAGAAGCTGAAATATTAAAGATGGTTCACAGTAACGGACATTTTTCGAACAAGAAAATGATGGAAATATTAAACAAAGATTATTATATTGAAAATGTAAGTAAGAAAATAAATGATTTTGTTGCAAGTTGTATACCATGTTTGTTGGCAACACGTAAGCAGGGGAAGCAAGAAGGTTTTCTCAATCCTATAGAGAAACATGATTTACCGTTTCATACAGTACACATAGATCACATTGGACCGATGACGGAGACAAGGAAACAGTATAATTACATTCTTACTATAATTGATGCATTTACCAAGTTTGTATGGATTTTTCCTACAAAGAGTACTACAAGTAAAGAGACTTTAGACAAACTAAGGATTTTCCAGCAACATTATGGAAATCCAGTCAGGATTATATCAGACAGGGGAACGGCGTTCACGAGTAATGAGTTTAAAGAATATTGCCAGGAAGAGGGAATTCAACATATAACCATTACAACTGGTATACCAAGGGGCAATGGACAAGTTGAACGAATACATAGGACGATAATTTCAGTATTAACGAAGCTTTGCATCGAGAATCCTACGTTATGGTACAGACATGTAAGTCGTTTGCAAAGATCTTTAAATAGTACGTATCAACGGAGTGTGGACAGTACTCCATTTGAGTTATTAGTTGGAACAAAAATGAAGATTAAAGAAGATATTGAAATATATGACTTACTGTCACAGGAGCGCAGAAGTAATTATGTACAAGAGAGAGAACAAAAAAGAATGGATGCCAAGCAGCAGATATTGAAAATTCAGGAGGAAAACATTAAAAACTTCAATAAAAAGAGGAAAAGGAGTACTTGCTATAGTTATGGCGATGTGGTTGCTATCAAAAGAACCCAGTATGGAGTGGGAATGAAGTTGAAACCTAGGTATCTAGGCCCATACAGAGTTATCTGTGGGTGTGAGACGACGAAAGACGCGAAGAGGCTTGCTCTGCGATTATTTAAAATAAAGAAGATCTTGAAGACCCTGAAATCCTGTTTCTTATCTCAAATCCCACATTTGGGGGCTCGCCGAGTGTGGGATTATGAGAGGGTGAAACGGAATGGAAGACGCGTAGAATGGAACGGAGTAAGAGTGAACAGAGAACGAGTGAACGGAGGGAATGATTGAGTTATCTGTGGGTGTGAGACGACGAAAGACGTGAGAAAGCTTGCTCTGCGATTATATAAAATAAAGAAGATCTTGAAGACCCTGAAATCCTTTTACTTATCTCAAATCCCACATTTTTCATGACGTGCGAGAGAGAGAGAGAGGGAGATGAGACGACGTATGGCGGACGACGATGAAAGACGTTGATTGATATTAATTTTTAATATAGTATTACTTATTCCCCTTGGCTTTATCTTTGCTTCATCCCGGACGAGCCCCCAAAATTGTGGGATGGGGTTTGGAATAAAGCCAAGGGGAATAAGTAATACTATATTAAAAATTAATATCAAGCCCCCAAATGTGGGATTTGAGATAAGTAAAAGGATTTCAGGGTCTTCAAGATCTTCTTTATCTTAAATAATTGCAGAGCAAGCCTATTCGCGTCTTTCGTCGTCTCACACCCACAGATAACTCCATCATTCCCTCCGTTCACTCGTTCTCTGTTCACTCTTACTCCGTTCCATTCTACTCGTCTTCCATTCCGTTTCACTCTCTCATAATCCCACACTCGGCCATCCTGCAGTCAGTCTGCCCTCAGACTGATAGAATACAACAACGACATCTTTAAAATTACAAGACAAATGCAACAAAATAAAAATCTATCATATAACAACAACTTAAATGCATCAAATAAAACTTAACAAAAACTCATCTGTTTCATTTTTATCTTCAGCCAACAACAATCTAACTAAATATTGACGTCTTAACAACGATATTTCGCCTTATACCAACAAAAATATAAAAAAACATCTTAAAAAAAATAATAATTGGGATTTAAATGAATGTAAATTCAACTTACAAATTGACTGAAAGGATCCGGCCACGGCTTCATGTAATCAGCAGATGACGATGTCTTTCTAGGACCTTCTGCTGAAATATCCATCTTCTCCACATCATACCTGTCTTTACCTTTGACACATTTAACTCTGTATGGGCCTAGATACCTAGGTTTCAACTTCATTCCCACTCCATACTGGGTTCTTTTGATAGCAACCACATCGCCATAACTATAGCAAGTACTCCTTTTCCGCTTCTTATTGAAGTTTTTAATGTTTTCCTCCTGAATTTTCAATATCTGCTGCTTGGCATCCATTCTTTTTTGTTCTCTCTCTTGTACATAATTACTTCTGCGCTCTTGTGACAGTAAGTCATATATTTCAATATCTTCTTTAATCTTCATTTTCGTTCCAACCAATAACTCAAATGGAGTACTGTCCACACTCCGTTGATACGTACTATTTAAAGATCTTTGCAAACGACTTACATGTCTGTACCATAACGTAGGATTCTCGACGCAAAGCTTCGTTAATTCTGAAATTATCGTCCTATGTATTCGTTCAACTTGTCCATTGCCCCTTGGTATACCAGTTGTAATGGTTATATGTTGAATTCCCTCTTCCTGGCAATATTCTTTGAATTCATTACTTGTGAACGCTGTTCCCCTGTCTGATATAATCCTGACTGGATTTCCATAATGTTGCTGGAAAATCCTTAGTTTGTCTAAAGTCTCTTTACTTGTAGTACTCTTTGTAGGAAAAATCCATACAAACTTGGTAAATGCATCAATTATAGTAAGAATGTAATTATACTGTTTCCTTGTCTCCGTCATCGGTCCAATGTGATCTACGTGTACTGTATGAAACGGTAAATCATGTTTCTCTATAGGATTGAGAAAACCTTCTTGCTTTCCCTGCTTACGTGTTGCCAACAAACATGGTATACAACTTGCAACGAAGTCATTTATTTTCTTACTTACATTTTCTTTATAATAATCTTTGTTTATTATTTCCATCATTTTCTTGTTGGAAAAATGTCCGTTACTGTGAACCATCTTTAATATTTCAGCTTCTAGACTTTTAGGTATTACCAATTTCTTCTTATTTCCTTTATATAATAAACCAGAGTCCAAACAATAATCTTGATACAGCTGGTGTTTCAAAACTTCTATGATCGCCATCAAATTTTCATCTTTTTCCTGAGCATACTTGACATTCTCATGAAGACTTGAAAATAATGTACTCACAACGGGAGGGTTCCTGCTCAATGCATCAACGTGTCTCATTTTACTACCTTCTCTGTGTTCGACAGTAAAATCATAATCCTGCAAAAATATAATCCATCTAGCTACTCTTGTCGACAATGAGAGATCTTTTTTGTTAATTGTTAACTGAAATGCCTGGCAATCAGTCACCACCTTGAACTTCATTCCAAACAGGTAATGTCTAAACTTCTTTATACCTTCTACCACAGCCAAAGCTTCCAACTCGTAACTTGAGTATTTACTTTGAGAATCTGAGGTCCTTCTACTCATGTACTGCACAGGGTGTAGTTCACCGTCATCACCACTCTTTTGCATGAGAATGGCAGAATAAGCCAAACATGAAGCGTCAGTGTGCAGCTCCGTTATAAATCTAGAATCATAAATGTGTAATACCGGCTTAGTTATCAACCTTTCTTTCAACATAGTAAAACTTCGTCTCTGTTCTTCATCAAATGAAAACTTTACATCTTTTTTCAACAAATCCGTCAGTGGTTGAGCCAATTTAGCAAAATTTGGTATAAACTTACGGAAATATGAGCATAATCCGACAAAACTTTGAATTTGCTTAACATTCTGCGGTTCAGGATACCTCTCAACAGCATCTATTTTCCCTGGGGATGGTCTCACCACACCATTTTCAATCTCATGGCCTAAATATTCCACCTTCCTTGCCATCAGCTGACATTTCTTCCAATTTATCTCCAGTCCATATTCGGACGCTCTCTCCAGTACCAATGACAGATTTTTTATAGCCTCGTCTTCACTAACAGCTGGAATCAGCAAATCGTCTATGAATATCAACACAATACCCTTCTCCATTAGATCTCTGAAAATTATATTAATAAATCTAGTAAACACCTTTGGACATACTGACAAACCGAATGGGGCTTTTAAAAATTCATATTGACCGCTCGATGTGACAAAGGCTGTATACTTAATTGAGTCTTCATGAACGTTTAAATGAAAAAAACCATTTTTCAAATCTAATGTGCTGAAAATTTTCCCCGATCTACACTTGTCAATAAGATCTTCGATTATAGGTAATGGATACTCGTCTTTAACCATCTTCTTATTTATCAGTCTATAGTCTACACAGACTCTAAGACTGCCGTCTTTCTTCCGAACTAGCACTAACGGACTTGAATATTCAGAGTAACTCACCCGAATTATTCCCTCATCAATCCATTTAGATACCTGCTCGCCCACCTCCATTTGTTCCTTTAAAGCTAACCTCCTCGGTCGCTGAGCAACCGGAATATCGTCTTTCAATACAATACGCAACTCGATCGGCGCCTTCTTCGTCTTCAATGGCTTGTAAGAATCCACCAGACATCTTGCTTGCTGTTGAATTTTATCACTCACCTCTCTACCTACAATATCAAGATCAGAAACCACACATGTAAAATTATGCAACCATTCCTCATTCGAAGGCACAAGCGAAACATTGTTGTTATTTAAAATCAACACGACATTCTTTAAAAATTGTTGGCCAAGGATTACAGCGTACGACATTGCGGTATTAGGTACAATATAGAACAAAACATCCTTATAATTATTATTATCTACACACACCGTTAAACATAAGCGACCTTTAGCTTGTACTCGCGAAGCACCTAACCCACGGAAAGCCATATCGCACTGTTCATAATCACTTATTTGCAAAGCACAGAAGCTATCCCATCGTATTAGGTTAACGTCGCTGCCAGAATCAATCAAAGCTTGAACAGTTTTTCCGCACAAATTGATATTTTTCAACGGCCTTTGCAAATTATCCAGTTCGTTTTTGTTTATGTTCACGTCAATGTCAAACTTCGCCTCATTCGTTCTGACATTTGCGGTTCCGCCATCATGCGAAAACGAATCACTGCTCTCGTGCCGTTCAACGCACATCGTCTTTCCGCCAGTGCTGCCAACCTCGCGCTGCCATCTCATTCCGTTCGTATTTGTCGCTCTTTCCGCCGATCCGCCTGCTACTGTCTCGCTCGCACTCGTACCTGCGTCCTGTCCTCCGTTGCATTCTCTCGATGTGTGACCGAACGTATTGCATCGGAAACACTTCGGTCCCCGCTGCTTATTTGGGCATTCCGATGACAAATGACTTTTCTCTCCGCAGTTGTAGCAAGTCTTCGAAATCGTATTATGTGTGTTGTGCTGCCGCTGCGAGTGATAATTTTGATGATTTGCAGCCCGTCGTTGCTGCTGATGGTTGCCGCTCCTCGTCTTCTCTTTTATGGTTTCGTAAATCCGCAGCTTCTCTTTCAGGTCCGAGTATGTAGTCACGCCGTATAGCATTACTTTATTTATTTCATCGTCCAGTATGCCGTCCACGATGTATTTAATTGCCACACAATCTGGCATATTGCCCCGTTTGCCAAGTTCCTTCATCACCAGCATATAATCCAGACACGGTTCGTCACGTCGCTTTCTCCGTGCACTCATCACCTCATGGATGGTTTTGACGTCGATTGTAGTTGGAAATTCCTCGGAAATGGCAGTCTTCAATTCTTCCCAAGACTTGAACGGTCGTTCCGATTTTAACCACAATAATGCGGTACCCGTTAACGATCTCCGCGCGATCACTAACTGTTGCAATCCCGACCAGCCAAATATTGCACTGTTGTCCTCGATCTCCTCTATCCATCGTGTCACCGAGTAGGTCTGATCTTGTCCACTAAAATTGGGGATCAATTCCGCCGCCATTTGCATACTTCCGTCACCGTGTTTATTTTGCGTCGTCGTCATCGTCGTCGATCCGTGTTCTATTTCTGCGTCCTCGAAATCGTTTTGCCTGCTCTTACGTCGCCGTCCTTGCACGTCCTTAGGCATTGTTCTGGTTCAGCTTAGTAACGATTTTGCCTTTAATACCGTCGTCGTCGTCGTCACCGTCTTTTGTTTAAAGGTAACCGTCACGCCGCCGCCCCAGCGAACAATCCCAGTAATCACGTCGTAATTCCGCTGCAAATCCGCTTTCTCGATCTCCTATCCCGGACGAGCCCCCAAATGTGGGATTTGAGATAAGTAAAAGGATTTCAGGGTCTTCAAGATCTTCTTTATTTTAAATAATTGCAGAGCAAGCCTATTCGCGTCTTTCGTCGTCTAGTGTGGGATTGTGAGAGGGTGAAACGGAATGGAAGACGCGTAGAATGGAACGGAGTAAGAGTGAACAGAGAACGGGTGAACGGAGGGAATGATGGAGTTATCTGTGGGTGTTAGACGACGAAAGACGTGAGAAAGCTTGCTCTGCGATTATATAAAATAAAGAAGATCTTGAAGACCCTGAAATCCTTTCACCCTCTCACAATCCCACACCAATGGTCGAGATATCAGATTTGGTCATTGAATCGATATACAGCAAAAAAATATACTTTTTGAGTGTATTTTGACGTGGCGATTCGGGAAAACGATATAAAACTTCGTATTAGCAAAGTCGAATTTTCGGCGTCAAGCCATACCTTGGGTCGAGATATCGGATTTGGTCATAATCGATTTACAGATAAATAAGGTGTTTTCGTATGTATTTTTATGGAGCGATTCGGGAAAACCATATAAACCGTCGTACAAGCAAAGTCGAATTTTCAGCGTTAAGCCATACCAATGGTCGAGATATCAGATTTGGTCATAATTGATCTACAGGCAAAAAAAAGAGATACTTTTGGTGTGTAATTTGACGTTGCGATTCGGAAAAAACGATTAAAACATCGTTTAAGTAATGTTGAATTTTCGGCGTCAAGCCATACCAATGGTTGAGATATAAGATTTGGTCATAATCAATCTACAGCAAAAAAAGATGCTTTTTGTGTGTATTTTGACGTGGCGATTCG
>CM032469.1:172811-255206 GCA_019059595.1 Marasmia exigua | reverse complement strand
GAATAAGTTATGATTGTAATCGAAATACCTATGTACCTACCGACAGTTTTTTGTATGAGAGAGCAATAAAAATACTTTTATTATTAGGTATTATTTATTTTATTTAAAACTCCTTTATGATTATTGCAGAATATCTACCAGCATTGCACAGATCTCCGCTAGAAGAAACATACCCAGTTCCAGTACTCCGGGCTTCGTTGCTAAACGAAGTTAATTATTTGCTGAAAATAGTTTGTTATAATTCAACTGATAAGTACCTATGGACAAGCATCATTCAGTCATCATTATGTAAATAAAGTAAAGTATCAGCTTAATTATTCCCTTTGAAGGGCTAAGACCCCCATCATAGAAACCAAGTCATCGCTACTATGATGGGCTTAGGCTTAATCATCACTCTTGCCAAATGCGGATTAGTGATCACAAACCCGAACTATGTTCGGAAAATTCAAAACATACTTTTGCTCGACCCGGGAATCGAACCCATGACCCCGAGATCATGGCCACAGGGCCATCGTCAGAACCGTCTTAAACCATTAGACAATGGGGCGTTGTTTTATTTGTAAATAGTTAAAGGTTATTAATTAATACTAAGTGGGTGTGTGAAGATAGATAGATAGACATCCTTTATTGCACAGAAAGAATACAAAATATGTGTGTGTACATAGTTTCTTCTTAAAATAGGATAACATTATTGTATCTTTTATTATTTATTTTAATAAATGATTCCATCACATGTACTTTGTTGTTTTTTTCATTCCTTATGTACTGCTCTCCTGTTAATTAGTATGTTAATCGCATGAGTGTTAACAGGGCTTTTGGAACAGTGGTAGTGAACCAAGGGTTGCTGGTTCGATCCCCATACAGTACAAACATTTGTGTGCATGTACATGTCTGTTTGTATTGGTCTGGGTGTTTTCTATGTATTAGTATGTTTTTACAAAAGAAAAGTATTATATGTATATATTTGTAATCCCACTGTGGACTATGATATCCGTAACACGGGTGCTTGAGCTACCTATCTCGGAGTCAGATCAATGTACATATGTGATGTAGTGAAATATTCTATGGGATATATTGAAATTCACTAACTAATAGTGGAGCAAATGTATTAAACCAGTTAAACATAAGTTTAACTGGTTGGTACTGTGTAATCTTTAATGGATATCCAAATTACCCCAAAATTGTAAAATTTATAAGTAGATAACTAGGTACTTAAATAGTTATGTAGGAACCTAACACAAAGGTAAGTAGGTAGGTATACCTACTTTTTAAGGAAAGAGAAAACTTATTACGTATACTTGTAATGTAGACAAAGTAGGAACTTAGGCAAAATTATTGCCTCTTGTAATACATAATTGAGGCTTGCAAATGGTTAAAACCCTCAAAATGTATTTCACTTTGTACTTTGGTGGATTAATACCTAATTGAGTCAAAAGCCTATATAAATAATACCTAATTAAACCATCAAAAGTTTCAAACTTTTGAACTGATAAGATTAAGTTTGAAGAATACAATGTACTTAGTCGCAGAAAAAGACTAATTACTTAGTGAATCTAGTTTATCTATAAGAAGCCTACACCACTAGGTAGGTACTTAGTATACTTACTTACTTAAATCTGCATAAATCATTGAACTATACCATACATATTCTCACTGGCATAAATCTACAAAAATTCTCAGTAAGTAGGTAAATAGGCACTTAATGTAAATTAATTTACATATTTAAACGTAAGTACTGAGATTCATACATTAAAACTTTGATTTAGCTTTAAAAGTACCTAAGTACTCTATGTATTCATAATCATCTATATAGGTATAGCAATTTTAACATTTTAAACCAAGAAACTCCGCTTTAAACTAATCTTTATTGATATGTATGTCATTGCACCTAATTTACAAAGACATAAAGATCCTTTTTTAATACACCATAAATCCATTCAACCGAACCAAAACACCTTTCGAGCTATCGTGAATTTTGACATAAAGACGCGAGACAAGAAATGTCAAATTCGATATTTTGGTTGAGCATTGGTGTCTTCAAATTAGGGTTTGAGGCGAGATGTGTCAAAAGAGTTTCGGTTGAGTTCAACCGACGCAATGTTCACTTCAAATTAGGAAACGTCGTCAAATACGTTTGGTTGAGTCTCAAAGTTAACTTCAAATTAGACCCCCTTGGTCCAATTCTCTTCATTTTATATATTAATGACCTGCCTGATGTAATAAATAATAAGTGTATTCTTTTTGCTGACGATATTTCAGTCATTGTAACATCCAAGAATGAAAATGAACATCAGTCGAATATCAAATCCACAATTGATAAGATCGCAAAATGGACAATGTGTAACAATTTATGTATTAATTTAGATAAGATATGTTATTTACAATTCTCTTACTATGGCTCACTAGCAAACAAAACTCAAATAAATTATAATGGATATTTTATAAATGAATCTGCTGACACAAAGTTTTTAGGTATAATAGTTGACAATCGCACGAACTGGAAGGCTCAAGTGGATAAGGTGTGCTCTAAACAAAATAGCTACATTTACCTGCTTAGTAGACTCAGAAGGACAACGTCGCATAATACACTAATGACAGCATATTATTCATACATTTATTCTACACTTGATTATGGCCTGCTCCTCTGGGGAAATAGCACAGACATTGATAGGGCTTTTATTGCTCAGAAAAAATGTATACGAGCCATGCTGGGTCTAGTCCCAGATGAACCGTGTAAGCCGTTTTTTAAGAAATTACGAATATTGACATTGCCATGTATGTATATTTTAAATTTGGTATGTTTTGTTAAATCCAATAATGAGTTGTTTACGAAATTCAAAGATGTGTCACAGAGAGTCTTGAGATACCCTGATAGACTTACCCATAGTGTGAGACCTAGGAGTAGCATTTATGTGAAAAGTTGCTCAGCCATGTGTATTAAGGTGTTTAACGCGTTGCCAATAGAATTCCAATCTCTCCCAAGAAGGCGGTTTAGGCACACAGTGAAGTTTTGGCTACAGGAACAATGCTTCTATTCTGTTGAGGAGTACATGCAACTTATGTTTAGATCCAGGCACTGATGGAACCTGATGTAAAATGCTTTATTTTTGTAAATTTGACTGTGATATGTATGTACCTACCGATTTTGTGCCATTTTAATTCTTTTTAATTCTACTTAATCCTGATTAATTTATTTTATTTCATACAACGTGACATCTTTTAGAATTAAATTTAATGTTAATTTATATTCGCATGCTACAGGATAGCGAGACATGTTCGCACATATATATATTCTTTAAATGTAACACCTTACCATGTACCATGTTTCTTGTGAATAAATATGATTATGATTATGATTATGATCAGAAACGAGCTGTAGAAATAACAAAACTGAGTAGAGGACATGTTAGGGCACTCACTCGGACCCTCACAGGGCACTGCAAATTAAATAAGCACCTGCACAACATGGGCCTTACAGATACCAAAATCTGCAGGTTCTGTCGCGAGGACGAGGAAACGATTATCCACGTCCTCGGCGAGTGCATAGCGCTGCACCGCTGCAGAAGCCGGCACCTGGGAGCACACATGATCTCAGCTGACGAGATCAAGAGCTCCCCCATCAGCTCCATTCTCGGGATTATCCTGGAACTGGAGCTACATGAGGTGCTGTAATAGGTAACGGGGCTGCCACAATAGATCATCTAATGGTCGCAGTGGCTATGAGACGCAGGGCTCACCCCATTTCTATCAAATAAAAAAAAAAGCTATGGCTTGACGCTGAAAATTCGACTTTGCTTATACGATGTTTTATATGTTTTTCCCGAATCGCCCCATAAAAATACATACGAAAAGCATCTTACTTTGCTGTAAATCGATTATGACCAAATCCGATATCTCGACCCAAGGTATGGCTTGACGCCAAAAATTCAACTTTGGGCGTATACCTATGTTTTATATCGTTTTTCCGAATCGCCACGTCAAAATACACACAAAAAGCATCTTACTTTGCTGTAGATCGATTTTGACCAAATCTGATATCTCGACCCAAGGTATGGCTTCACGCTGAAAATCTGACTTTGCTTATACGATGTTTTATATGTTTTTCCCGAATCGCCCCATAAAAATACATACGAAAAGCATCTTATTTTGCTGTAGATCGATTATGACCAAATCCGATAACTCGACCCAAGCTATGGCTTGACGCCGAAAATTCGACTTTGCTTATACGACGTTTAATATTGTTTTCCCGAATCGCCCATAAAAATACATACGAAAAGTATTTACTTTGCTGTAGATCGATTATGACCAAATCCGATATCTCGACCCAAGGTATGGCTTGACGCCGAAAATGCGACTTTGCTTATACGACGTTTAATATTGTTTTTCCGAATCGCCCCATAAAAATACATACGAAAAGCATCTTACTTTGCTGTATATCGATTATGACCAACTCCGATATCTCGACCCAAGGTATGGCTTGACGCCGAAAATTCAACTTTGCTTTTACGATGCTTTATATCGTTTTTCCGAATCGCCACGTCAAAATACACACAAAAAGCATCTTACTTTGCTGTAGATCGATTATGACCAAATCTGATATCTCGACCAGAGGTATGGCTTAACGCTGAAAATTCGACTTTGCTTATACGATGTTTTATATGTTTTTCCCGAATCGCCCCATAAAAATACATACGAAAAGCATCTTACTTTGCTGTAGATCGATTATGACCAAATCCGATATCTCGACCCAAGGTATGGCTTGACGCCGAAAATTCAACTTTGCTTATACGATGTTTTATATCGTTTTTCCGAATCGCCACGTCAAAATACACACAAAAAGCATCTTACTTTGCTGTAGATCGATTATGACCAAATCTGATATCTCGACCAAAGGTATGGCTTAACGCTGAAAATACGACTTTGCTAATACGATGTTTTATATGTTTTTCCCGAATCGCCCCATAAAAATACATACGAAAAGCATCTTACTTTGCTGTAGATCGATTATGACCAAATCCGATATCTCGACCCAAGAAATGGCTTGACGCCGAAAATTCAACTTTGCTTATACGATGTTTCATATGGTTTCCCCTAATCGCCGCGTCAAAATACATACAAAAAGCATCTTAGTTTGTTGTAGATTGATTATGACCAAATCTGATATCTCGACCCATGGTATGGCTTACGTTGAAAATTCGACTTTGCTTATACGACATTTTATATGGTTTTCCCGAATCGCCCCATAAAAATACATACGAAAAGCATCTTACTTTGCTGTAGATCGATTATGACCAAATCCGATATCTCGACCCAAGGTATGGCTTGACGCCGAAAATTCGACTTTGCTTATACGACGTTTAATATTGTTTTCCCGAATCGCCCATTAAAAATACATACGAAAAGCATCTTACTTTGCTGTAGATCGATTATGACCAAATCCGATATCTCGACCCAAGGTATGGCTTGACGCCGAAAATTCAACTTTGCTTATACGATGCTTTATATCGTTTTTTCCGAATCGCCAAGTCAAATACACACAAAAAGCATCTTACTTTGCTGTAGATCGATTATGACCAAATCTGATATCTCGACCGAAGGTATGGCTTAACGCTGAAAATTCGACTTTGCTTATACGACGTTTTATATGGTTTTCCCGAATCGCCCAATAAAAATACATACGAAAAGCATCTTACTTTGCTGTAGATCGATTATGACCAAATCCGATATCTCGACCCAAGGTATGGCTTGACGCCGAAAATTCGACTTTGCTTATACGACGTTTAATATTGTTTTCCCGAATCGCCCCATAAAAATACATACGAAAAGCATCTTACTTTGCTGTAGATCGATTATGACCAAATCCGATATCTCGACCCAAGGTATGGCTTGACGCCGAAAATTCAACTTTGCTTATACGATGTTTTATATCGTTTTTCCGAATCGCCACGTCAAAATACACACAAAAAGCATCTTACTTTGCTGTAGATCGATTATGACCAAATCTGATATCTCGACCGAAGGTATGGCTTAACGCTGAAAATTCGACTTTGCTTATACGATGTTTTTATATGTTTTTCCCGAATCGCCCCATAAAAAATACATACGAAAAGCATCTTACTTTGCTGTAGATCGATTATGACCAAATCCGATATCTCGACCCAAGGTATGGCTTGACGCCAAAAATTCAACTTTGCTTATACGATGTTTTATATCGTTTTTCCGAATCGCCACGTCAAAACGCGTAAGCGACGCTGTTTGCACGGCACTTACGTCCTTTCGGTCGCGACCCGCTACGCATCGGCAGATCACCGCTAGGTTACATAGTTAGCAGTAACAGCGCTTTGAAGCGTACGCGAGTCTAATAAAGGATACTTCACCTTAGCGAAGAAAGCGCTTGAAAAGAGTACCTGTGTTTACGTACGGCCGAGTTGAAATAAAAAATAAAAGCTTGTAAATAATGAGTACCGGCACGGAATCGAAAAATATCAAATGTGGTGGTTGTAAAACGATCATAAAGGGTCGTCAATATTTGAAATGCAGTGTTTGTTTACAGTGCTATGATCTTGAATGCGCTAATGTGTCAGAAAGTCGTTTCTACAATACACTTACACCTGAGCATAGAACGACTTGGAAATGCCCCTTATGTAAAAATAAGGAACCTAAACGCGACAACACCAACACACCGATACGGATGAAAACCGACGAGAGCAGAGACGAAAATGTCACAATTCGAAACCCACGCAACTCAAGTAGACAGATGACTCCGGAAGAACCTTGTGCATCAGATGTTTTGAGTGAAATAAAGATGGACATAAAAAACATCCTTGATGAACTGCGATCAGTAAGATGTGAAATGCAGGATTTTAGGAATAGGATGGAGCGTTTAACCACTGATGTAACCACTAACAGCAAGCGCATCGACGGCCTATCTGCCAGGATAGAGGTACTGGAGCAGCAACACGGCACCATTGAGGGCTCCGCAGCAGGGACGTCCTCACTTGAGGAAACTATTGCAGAACTGAAACAGGACCTGAACGATAGGGAACAAGAACTACTGTCAAACGACGTTGAAGTGGCTGGGATCCCGGAAGAAAAATCTGAAAGTGTCGCACACATTGTGTTGGCAGTGGCCAAAAAACTTGGCGTGTCTATGGATGAACGAGACATAGTGAGCGCTGATCGTGTAGGTCCCATTCGTGCCCCAGTTCAAGGCGCGCCGCCCGCCCGCCCTCGGCCACTAGTCGTGCGCCTAGCGCGGCGTGTGCTGCGGGGGCAGCTGCTGGCGGCAGCGAGAGTACGTCGCACTATGGATACAGAGGGCTTGGGCCTGTCTAGCACGCCAAAAACTTTCTATATAAATGAAAGACTTACTAAACAAAACCGTCAGCTGTTCTTCAAAGCCCGCGAAGCCTCCTCGAATGCCAAATGGAACTACGTATGGACAAGGGACGGTAATATTTTTGCTCGCCGCGAAACAGGAGCGCCTCGACATCGTCTTAAGTCTGCACAAGATATTAACAGGGTTTTTTTCGGACAAAAATAGGTTGGAAGCAGTAATGGTCGTTGTTCATACTAGTTTTATATCAAAATGTTTCATGTTGTTTTACTGTGATTTTATGTTTGTATTATGTCTTTATACCAAATGTGTCACCTCATTCTGTCTCATGTGTGTATCACAAAACTCACAATTATACTCTACACATAAGCTACTTAATACTTTCTCACAAAAAACTATCTGCCTCTTTGGCTATAATAAGAAATTAAAAAGAAATAAAAATGGCTAACCGTAAGAATAAATATTTGAGAATAGGGCTATTAAATGCAAGGTCTTTAAATACAGGCCAGGACGAGTTATTGATAACATTTGAAAATTTTAAGCCAGACATTTTAGCTGTCAATGAGACGTGGCTAGCCGAAAATCAGTCGACTCTCGCGCCAGCCATACCTAATTATACATTTATACACAGGGCACGCAAACATAAAAAGGGTGGTGGCGTTGGCTTCTACGTGAGGCAAGGAGTTAGTGCTCGCGTTCGGAGGCATCCACACTCAGCCTTGGAACAGCTTTGGCTGGAAATACAATTACCAGGGGCTAAGTTGATACTAGGTACCGCATATAGGCCAGAGAGTATAACACATCAGGTGGCGTGGGATTCTTTGAGTGATTCTATAAACTCATTTACAAGCGACTACATATGTCTGGTAGGAGACCTTAATGTTGATTTGTTAAAAGAAAGTTCAGCACGAGCGAAGGAACTTCTTAATTTCTGTGATCAACAAAACATGGAACAATTGGTTACGGAGGCAACTAGGGTGACTGAAGAATCTGAGTCCTTAATCGATGTCGTAATTACTGATAAAAAAATAGTTTGTAAAGGTATAACGGTAGTGCACAATAGAAGTCTAAGTGACCATGCAATGGTTCTAGCCGATTTCAACATTGTTAAACCTAAAGTAATAAAGCAAGTTAAACTGTCTCGAAATTTAAAGAACATCAACTTACCACTTTTTGATGAGGATCTGAAGTCTTTGGATTGGCAGGGTATCATGTCTCTTGGGGACGTCAATCTTATGACGGACTTGTTAAGTAAGTACCTAGTGGAATTGTTTGACAGGCATGCACCAAACAAACGAACAATTATTCGAGCTCCCCCTAAGCCATGGATCACGGACATGATTAAATTCATGATCGATCTAAGAAACAAAGCATTAATCAAATCTCAAAAGGAAAAAACAGAAAGTGCTAGGGAATATTATTGTAGCCTTAAAAATTATGTCACCGCCTCTATAGAGAGAGAGAAAAAAGCCTATTTTAACCACATCCTCAACAACAATTTAGACAAACCAAAAGAACTTTGGAGAAACATCAAAATGACTTCACTATATGACACTCAATCCAATCCTGTCCCCCAACACCTAAACGACCCCGACAAGATTAACGACCATTTACTTAACTTACCAGATAATAATAGTATAATTTCAGATCAATTAAAAATAGCGCCGACATTTACTATTAATAAGCCACTACAATTTAGACTTAAACCCACAACAGACGAGGAAGTCAGAAACATTATATACAGTATCAAAACTAATGCCGCAGGACACGACACACTTACCATAGAAATGATTAAACTTACCTTAGATTTTACTTTACCTGTTGTTGTATCCATAATTAATAGATCTATAGAGACAAATACTTTTCCCACCTGCTGGAAAACAGCGCTGGTCAGACCAATACCGAAGAAAAACTGTATAGAGACTATCAGCGATCTGCGACCTGTATCAATATTACCAGTTCTCTCAAAAGTGATAGAAAAAGTAGTCCTGAAACAAATAGAAAACTATATAGAAATGAACAATATAATACCAAAGTTTCAGTCTGGTTTTCGTAAGGGTCATAGTACTGAAACTGCATTACTTCACGTAACCGATGAACTCACAGAAGCCTCTGATAACGGATTGAGTAGTATAGTGGTGTTGCTTGACTATTCCCGAGCATTTGATTGCCTTCACCCAGATTTGTTAATTATCAAACTAGCGCAATATGGATTTTCGCAAGACACCTGTCTATGGTTTAAAACATTCCTGGAAAATAGAAAACAGATTGTGGTTACTGACGGCTTAAATGGTGAGAAGAATTACTCAAAGGTCGGGAACCTGACGCGAGGTGTACCCCAGGGGTCAATTTTGAGCCCTGTACTATTTTCTATTTTTACAGCTGATCTTTCTTCACATATTAATACTTGCAAATATCACTTATATGCAGATGATACCCAAATTTATCATTCCTTTGATAGCAAAAATGTTGATGAAGCTATTAAATCAGTTAATGAGGATCTTGAAAATGTTTTTCAGTGGTCACGAAGTAACTCTTTGCTATTAAACCCTAAAAAATCAAAAATGATTATAGTCGGTACCAAATGTCAAAATCTGAGAGTATTGAATGCCACAGAGAAGGTGAGGATTGATAGCACTAATTTAGAACCGGTATCATCTGCTCGCGATTTGGGATTGATACTAGACGATCAGCAAAAATATGAAAAACATGTTAGTGAAAAGATAAAGAACGCCTTTTTTAAATTAAAATTAATGTACAGACTAAGACCTTACATAAGTGAGGGATTAAGGATACATCTGGTGGATTTGCTTGTGCTTTCCCCATTTAATTATTGCGATACTGTTTATGGCCCTAGATTAAATTCTAATACAGAAAATGCAATACAGAGGGTACAGAACGCTTGTATGAGATTTTGTTTTAGAATACCAAAAAGAGGACATATAACTCCATACATGAATGAAAAAGGCATTCTTAATATGAGAGCGAGGCGCGAGCTGCACTATGCATGCTTGACACAAAGAGTGATTTGGTCCAAAAGTCCTATTTATCTATTTGAAAAACTGACATGGAAAAAAAACCTTAAGCGATCCAATCTACGCTCGGTCTCGTCAAATCTCCTCCAGATACCTTGTCACAAATCCAGCCGGTTTAGAGGATGTTTCAAATTTAAAACAGCCAAAATATGGAATGACCTACCACCGCCCCTAAGAATAAAGATGTCGGTAAAATGCTTCAGATTGAAATATAAAGTAGCACTTCAAAAGAAGCAACGTGCGGTGGAAAATTTGAAACAACCTTTTCACAAGACAGTAGCCCTACGAGATTTTTTCTGATTTGTTCAGTCATTTTATTTATCTTCTCTTTTTTTTAAGTAGCTAAAAACAAAAACATTTACAGTAACACACGCACGCTCGCACACACATACACACTTACTATCTCTTTCACACACACACACACACACACACACACACCCAGAACAGAACACACACATTTGGATTTAAATAGATTTTTAAGTGTTATAATATATAAGTAATTAAAGTAACAAGTTAATTTATACTTACCTAGTCAGATGTAAGATGTAGATACTTATGTAGTTAGATGTCAACCAGCTAAACCATAGGCTCTCAAATTCCGCCTTAGAGAGCCGGGAGAAGTTGAAAACCAGCGCTGACCGAGGGTGTACACTCGAGGCAGCATGAGCTGAACTTCGTCCCTTTGTCTCAAATTTGTTCTCCTTTCTCAACTAATGTACTTATAATTATGTTTTTAAGAGACAATAAACGATTTTTATTTTATTTTATTTTATTTTAAAATACACACAAAAAGCATCTTACTTTGCTGTAGATCGATTATGTCCAAATCCGATAACTCGACCCAAGGTATGGCTTGACGCCGAAAATTCGACTTTGCTTATACGACGTTTAATATTGTTTTCCCGAATCGCCCCATAAAAATACATACGAAAAGCATCTTATTTTGCTGTAGATCGATTATGACCAAATCCGATAACTCGACCCAAGCTATGGCTTGACGCCGAAAATTTATCTTTGCTTATACGATGTTTTATATCGTTTTTCCGAATCGCCACGTCAAAATACACACAAAAAGCATCTTACTTTGCTGTAGATCGATTATGACCAAATCCGATAACTCGACCCAAGGTATGGCTTGACGCCGAAAATTCAACTTTGCTTATACGATGCTTTATATCGTTTTTCCGAATCGCCACGTCAAAATACACACAAAAAGCATCTTACTTTGCTGTAGATCGATTATGACCAAATCTGATATCTCGACCAAAGGTATGGCTTAACGCTGAAAATTCGACTTTGCTTATACGATGTTTTATATGTTTTTCCCGAATCGCCCCATAAAAATACATACGAAAAGCATCTTACTTTGCTGTAGATCGATTATGACCAAATCCGATATCTCGACCCAAGGTATGGCTTGACGCCGAAAATTCAACTTTGCTTATACGATGTTTTATATCGTTTTTCCGAATCGCCACGTCAAAATACACACAAAAAGCATCTTACTTTGCTGTAGATCGATTATGACCAAATCTGATTCTCGACCAAAGGTATGGCTTAACGCTGAAAATTCGACTTTGCTAATACGATGTTTTATATGTTTTTCCCGAATCGCCCCATAAAAATACATACGAAAAGCATCTTACTTTGCTGTAGATCGATTATGACCAAATTCGATATCTCGACCCAAGGTATGGCTTGACGCCGAAAATTCAACTTTGCTTATACGATGTTTCATATGGTTTCCCCTAATCGCCGCGTCAAAATACATACAAAAAGCATCTTAGTTTCTTGTAGATTGATTATGACCAAATCTGATATCTCGACCATTGGTATGGCTTAACGCTGAAAATTCGACTTTGCTTATACGACGTTTTATATGGTTTTCCCGAATCGCCCCATAAAAATACATAGGAAAAGCATCTTACTTTGCTGTAGATCGATTTTGACCAAATCCGATATCTCGACCCAAGGTATGGCTTGACGCCGAAAATTCGACTTTGCTTATACGACGTTTAATATTGTTTTCCCGAATCGCCCCATAAAAATACATACAAAAAGCATCTTACTTTGCTGTAGATCGATTATGACCAAATCCGATATCTCGACCCAAGGTATGGCTTGACGCCGAAAATTCAACTTTGCTTATACGATGCTTTATATCGTTTTTCCGAATCGCCACGTCAAAATACACACAAAAAGCATCTTACTTTGCTGTAGATCGATTATGACCAAATCTGATATCTCGACCAAAGGTATGGCTTAACGCTGAAAATTCGACTTTGCTTATACGATGTTTTATATGTTTTACCCGAATCGCCCTATAAAAATACATACGAAAAGCATCTTACTTTGCTGTAGATCGATTATGACCAAATCCGATATCTCGACCCAAGGTATGGCTTGACGCCGAAAATTCGACTTTGCTTATACGACGTTTAATATTGTTTTCCCAAATCGCCCCATAAAAATACAAACGAAAAGCATCTTACTTTGCTGTAGATCGATTATGACCAAATCTGATATCTCGACCATTGGTATGGCTTAACGCTGAAAATTCGACTTTGCTTATACGACGTTTTATATGGTTTTCCCGAATCGCCCCATAAAAATACATAGGAAAAGCATCTTACTTTGCTGTAGATCGATTTTGACCAAATCCGATATCTCGACCCAAGGTATGGCTTGACGCCGAAAATTCGACTTTGCTTATACGACGTTTAATATTGTTTTCCCGAATCGCCCCATAAAAATACATACGAAAAGCATCTTACTTTGCTGTAGATCGATTATGACCAAATCCGATATCTCGACCCAAGGTATGGCTTGACGCTGAAAATTCGACTTTGCTTATACGACGTTTAATATTGTTTTTCCGAATCGCCCCATAAAAATACATACGAAAAGCATCTTACTTTGCTGTAGATCGATTATGACCAACTCCGATATCTCGACCCAAGGTATGGCTTGACGCCGAAAATTCAACTTTGCTTATACGATGTTTCATATGGTTTCCCCTAATCGCCGCGTCAAAATACATACAAAAAGCATCTTAGTTTGTTGTAGATTGATTATGACCAAATCTGATATCTCAACCATTGGTATGGCTTAACGCTGAAAATTCGACTTTGCTTATACGACGTTTTATATGGTTTTCCCGAATCGCCCCATAAAAATACATACGGAAAGCATCTTACTTTGCTGTAGATCGATTATGACCAAATCCGATATCTCGACCCAAGGTATGGCTTGACGCCGAAAATTCGACTTTGCTTATACGACGTTTAATATTGTTTTCCCGAATCGCCCCATAAAAATACATACGAAAAGCATCTTACTTTGCTGTAGATCGATTATGACCAAATCCGATATCTCGACCCAAGGTATGGCTTGACGCCGAAAATTCAACTTTGCTTATACGATGCTTTATATCGTTTTTCCGAATCGCCACGTCAAAATACACACAAAAAGCATCTTACTTTGCTGTAGATCGATTATGACCAAATCTGATATCTCGACCAAAGGTATGGCTTAACGCTGAAAATTCGACTTTGCTTATACGATGTTTTATATGTTTTACCCGAATCGCCCCATAAAAAAACATACGAAAAGCATCTTACTTTGCTGTAGATCGATTATGACCAAATCTGATATCTCGACCCAAGGTATGGCTTGACGCCGAAAATTCGACTTTGCTTATACGACGTTTAATATTGTTTTCCCAAATCGCCCCATAAAAATACAAACGAAAAGTATCTTACTTTGCTGTAGATCGATTATCACCAAATCCGATATCTCGACTCAAGGTATGGCTTGACGCCGAAAATTCGACTTTGCTTATACGACGTTTAATATTGTTTTCCCGAATCGCCCCAGAAAAATACATACTGTGACGTTTGAATAAACGCAAGCAGCGGGCGCCCGTCGCGGAGGCGGGTGGGGGAATTGCTCCCCGACCACCAGCCAACGCGGACGCGCGTGCGCTCCTTGGTAAATTATCAAAGTGAGTTTTATTTGATACCCTGAAAGCCGGAGAGGACACCACACGTGGCGACGAGCCCTCAAGTAAGTGGTAAATTAAAAAAAAAAAAAAAAACAAGGAGGGATATAACGAACTCACGTGAAAACACAACCTAGATGAGTAGATACTAAGGCTAAGACGCGAATTTACCTGGTATTATATGTATGTATAAAAAGCTTATCAATTACCTTCGACTATACCATCTAGTGGAAAATAAAATTGCTATACCTGCTTCCTTTAGTACATTTGCTGGAAACTCAAATCGTAAGAATGCTTGTCATCAAATAATATTTAGCTGACGCTGCAGGAACCAACAATATACCTAATTGAATTTCTAATAATTTATTGCCAAAACCTTAGAACAACGTTAATTGATACTTATCTACATAACTAAATAAATAGTAACCAAACTTACAGAAATCGTATCTAATTTTGGTAACCTAAAGTTGTTTACTAATGATAAATGCATTTTTCTTAGTGGGTAAGTATACAGCGTCCGGGACATTTACCTGCCGCCGTTAATAACTATATTACGGCAAAGGTACTATTCTCGCTACATACAAATAGTACAAGACATTTTTGCACGTTAGTTTACTTACTATGAGTTCATATATGCTCGAATCGGTCACTGGGTCACAGTAACTGCGTTAAGTATGTAGGTATCTCATAAACATTTTGGTTGAAGTTTGAGTATGCAATACAGATGAATAAATAAATAAAATAAAATAAATAAATAAATATTTCACAACATCACATACATCGATCTGACTCCGAGTATGTTATATATGAATAAGTGTTATGTTGAGAGTGCAGTAGGTACCTAACTACTTTCATGGGCCAAAATTCGTATAGGTATAAGCATGGATGTATAGGTATGAGCATGAATAAAGGTATAATTGCACCATATGCCCTTTGGTTTAGGTCTTCTTAGACCTTTAAGACGATTAACGATGATAAAAAAAAAAAAATGTTTTAGGTTTATGTTTTTAAATAAGTCTTACCTATTTTGTATGAAAATAGAATATTTATCAGTTAATTAAGATCTGTATGTACATTTTGATGACTGCTCGTTGGCGAAATTGGTAGTGACCCAGCCTTTTATACCAACGGTCGTGGGTTCAATCCCGATAGTGGACAAACATCCGAGTAATGATCACTTGCGTTTGTTTTTAGGTACTTATATATTTGTAATTCTTTTGTTGTCTGATATCCGTAACACTTAGTACCGAGTTAGGTCGAGGTATGAGATGTTGTACTTATTATGATTATACTAAGTTTTGAATCATTGGGCAAGATATTTTACGAATTTATTTATTCATTTTAAAACCTGTGAGTCATTATTATACTACGCACATATACTACCGGTAATATCTAGCCTTACAAACAAAAGCGAGGTACTAAATATGTCAAGGTGCATTAAAGTGTCGAAGGAACACAAACGGACTATTTTTTCAAGGAAAATGTGCAAATAAATGGTACCAAAGGTACCAAATTTGCCAAGGTGCATTAAGGTGCCGAAGGAGCATTAAGAGGTCATTTTGCCAAGGGCATAAATATTATTCAAAATTATGTTAGGGAATAAGATGAACAGTGATAATAAACTTTATTATACTTAGGTTGGTTCTTTGACAATCAGAATATAGTTTTACTCACAATGGTTGGATAAAATAGTTAATTTTAATTTGGATAATTTGGTGTTATTTTTAGTACAGTGCAATAGTTTGTCAGAAAAAATCATACTTTCATTTTCATTCTGTACGGATAACAAACCGTATCGGTAAACGTTTAATGTTTAATTAATTAGGGGAGCTGAGTCATTTCTTAGGATTTTTGTTTTGATTGTGTTCGCCTTACACATTATTTATAATCGAATAGTAAATTAACACAACAAGATACGGTGTACCTCATAAAATAACATAAAGGAACAATTGCCGATAATATTGTATTGCTAGCCGATAAAATAAAACAAGTTGATTACATATTTTGAATGGGTATAGATTCTACCGTAATACTACCTCAAAAAAAAAAAAAAAAAAAAAACATGCACAATGGCACCAAGGGTGCAATAAAAAAAAACAATCTGACATTGTTTCAGGTCGCCCAACATGTCAAATCTTCCAGCAATAGACCCATTGCAATGCGATGGTGATCCTATGTCGCTTGGATTACGCTGGGACAAATGGTTAAGAGCCTTAGAAATATATTTACTCGCGACAGGCATAGATGCACCGATTAAAAAGAGAGCCGTTCTCCTCCATATGGGGGGAACAGCCTTACAAGAAATTTATTATAATACACCAGGAGCCCACATTGCAGATGCGGATATCACAGATGAAACGGATGTATATAAAACGGCAGTCGATAAACTGAATGCGTTCTTCCTTCCGAAGCAAAGTATGAGGTTTGAACGTCACTTATTTAGGCTTCTTAAACAGGAGGCTGAAGAAACATTTGATAAATTTCTTGTAAGACTGCGCCAGCAGAGTAGAAAGTGTCACTTCACGAACGAAGAGGATAATCTCATAGATCAGATAATTGAGAAATGCAACTCGGTTGATCTCAAAAAGAAAATGTTAGCCCTTGGCGATTCTATAACCTTAGACAAAGTTATAATGGAGGCGAATGCAATGGAATCCGTACAGAGACAACTGTCAGATTTCAACAAAAACGACCAACGGATTGCATCGAATATCTGTAAAATAGAATCAAAACGTTCTGATTCCCAAAAGCAGAGTTGCTTCTCGTTGTGGTAGTTGGAAACATAAAGGAGATAGTTATTCTTGCCCAGCAAGAGATAAAAAATGTTCCAAATGTGGATACATTGGTCATTACATGGCACGATGTCGAACTGCAGCAAATAAACGCAAACTTAGTCATCAAGATGGTTCTAAGTTACCCATATTCAACAAACGGAGTAGGCTATCCGAAAAACCAAAGATTCCGGTCAAAATTAATGAAGACATGAAACATTCCAGTGCCACGACGACTTCTAACATAAACTATATATTTCATCTTGACGAAGATGAAACAATTAAATGTAGTTTAGGAGGAGTTAGCGATGTTGAACTTCTAATTGATTCTGGCAGTCATTCAAACATATTAACCGATAGAACGTGGAACCGTTTAAAAGACTGCAATATAATTGTCTCAAATCAAATAGCTAATCCTAACGACAAAATATTTATGGCATATGGTAGTAAAGTGCCATTAACGGTTCTGGGCTCAATGGAAACTATTGTTGAAATTGGGTCGGAAAAAAAACAAAGCACATTCTATATCATTAAAGATGGCACCCGAGACTTACTAGGGAAAGAAACCGCCATAGATCTGAAAGTGTTAAGACTAGGCTTGAATATTAATACGGTAAGTCAACCACAGAGTATTTTTCCTAAATTCAAAGACATTAAGCTTGATATTGCTATCGATAGTACGGTTCCCCCTGTCAGTCAGCCATGCCGTAGGATACCCGTACCTCTCGAAGAAAAGGTGAATAAACGAATCGAAGAATTGACTAAATTGGATATAATAGAACCCGTAGATAAACCATCCAAGTGGGTTTCTCCAATAGTCCCTGTACTGAAAGGTGACGGAGAAATCCGCTTGTGCGTAGATATGAGAGTTGCTAATAAAGCTATTCTTCGAGAACATTATCCACTGCCCACTATGGACCAACTCCTCCCAAAATTTAGGAAAGCTAAAGTATTTTCTAAGTTGGACATTAAGGATGCATTCCATCAGGTTGAAATAAACGAGGAAAGCCGCCATATAACGACGTTTATAACACCTAGAGGTCTTTTCCGATATAAAAGACTCATGTTCGGCATCTCTTGCGCTCCTGAACTATTTCAGAAAACGTTAGAGAAAATACTACTACCTTGTGAAGGGACATTGAATTTTATTGACGATATAATAGTTTATGGCCGAGATGAGGCCGAACATGACGCCCGCCTAAATCACGTCCTGGAAGTTCTAAAAAGCTTTAACGTGACACTCAACCAGAAGAAATGCATCTTTAATGCCAAAGTTATACAATTTTTGGGTCACAAATTATCAGGAGAAGGTGTAAAACCACTCGAATCCTACATGAATAGCGTCGATACTTTTAGAGAACCCAAAACGATTGAAGAAGTTCAAAGCTTCTTAGGTCTTTTGAATTATGTAAATAAATGGATCCCCAATCTCTCGACAATAACCGAGCCTATTAGAAAACTATTAACTCTTAAGGTTTCTCAAAAAACTGATATATCAGCACACTGGGAATCGGAACAAAAGGTCGCATTTTGCGAACTAAAAACCAAACTAAGGAATATACCAACTCTAGGATATTACGATCCCGAAGATAAGACTCAAGTTTTGGCTGACGCTAGTCCTGTCGGTCTGGGAGCAGTACTGGTACAAATTCGACTCCAAAGGGCCCCGAATCATAGCGTTTGGGAACCGAAGTCTATCGGACGTAGAAAAGCGTTACTGCCAGACAGAAAAGGAAGCTCTTGCTTTAGTGTGGGCTGTAGAGCATTTTCACGTCTATCTGTACGGCAGAAAATCTTTCGACTTGATCACCGACCACAAACCACTTGAAGTGATTTTTGGGCCGCGATCCAAACCTTGTGCTAGGATTGAGCGTTGGGTATTGCGTCTACAATCATATAACTTCAAGGTGGTTTACCGACCGGGAAAAACCAATATTGCTGATCCATTTTCTCGGTTGTGCAAATCAAGTAGCGTAAAACCCTCTGAAGATGAATGCCATATAAATCAACTGGTCCAATATGTTCGACCTCGAGCAATTCCCATGCAAACGTTAACCGAGGTTTCGGAACTGGACGAAGAAACACAGTTGATCAAAAAAGCTCTGGACACAAATGTTTGGGACCCTAAAATTAGCTCTTATCGGGTTTTCCAAACAGAACTATGGGTTCATGAAGGCATTCTTTTCAGAGGTGACAAAATAGTGATCCCAACGAACCTTAGACAGCGTGTCCTGGAGGCAGCTCACGAAGGTCATCCAGGTATTGTAGCAATGAAAGGTCGATTGCGCACAAAAGTCTGGTGGCCCAAGATTGATAAAGATGCGGAGGCAAAAGTCAAAAGCTGCCGAGGCTGTACCCTTGTTTCGGCAGCTAATCCGCCGTTACCTTTAAAAAGACGTGATCTGCCCGATCAAGCCTGGCAGGATGTTGCGATGGATTTCCTAGGGCCACTCCCCTCAGGCCATTCGTTATTGGTGGTTATTGACTACTATAGTAGATACAAAGAAATAAAAATAATGAAATCAATAACCAGCAATGAAACGATAAAAATCCTGAAGGAGATGTTCTCCAGACTCGGCATTCCGCTTACAATTACTGCGGACTAACGGAAGACAATTCACTAGCCACGAATTCAAAGATTTTTGTCAGGAACTAGGTATCAAGTTGCTCAGTACAACCCCATATACTCCTCAAGAGAATGGGGAAGTAGAGCGCCAAAATCGAGACATACTTAAAAGGTTACAAATTAGTCAAAGTATGAAGACGGATTGGCAGTCAGATCTTTTAGACTACCTAACTATGTACAACAGCACACCACATAGTACCACGGGTAAAACTCCGGGTGAACTTTTCTTTTGCAGGAAATTTAGAGATAAGATCCCATCGGTATCTGGAGTAAGGAACGAAACTGATTGCGAAATTAGAGACAAAGATAAATTGATGAAAGAGAAAGGGAAGATATATGAAGATCGGAAACGAAAAGCAGTTGAGTATGAAATAGGGAAAGGAGAGAAAGTATACGTTAAAAATATGACCAAAGAAAATAAGCTCACTGCAACATTCAACCCTGCACCACATACTGTTATAAGCTCTAGCGGAAACGAATATAATGTCAGAAACGATGAGACTGGTCTTGAATATAGAAGGAATCTGATACATCTGAAGAAAGTAGAAGGTCAATGGCAGATTCAACAACCTGCGGATCAGGCTGATATAGGAGAATCAGAGAATGGAAATAATTCAATGGAGACGTAAACAATATTCTTACTAATGATTTGATTACACAAAAATAGTCCAATATAAGAAATAAATATTACCTATCAAGAATTTATCTTGTGTTCATCAAAGCTATTATAATTAGAATTAATAAAATGAAAATATGGTTAGATACAATGATGATAAGTAACGTAAAAATGTAATAAACTTTCTAAGATACTGAAATGAAAATTTACTTAGATTAAACGAATGATAAATTTATTAACAATTTATTTAAATCATTATTTAAAGGAAGAGGTGTGACGTTTGAATAAACGCAAGCAGCGGGCGCCCGTCGCGGAGGCGGGTGGGGGAATTGCTCCCCGACCACCAGCCAACGCGGACGCGCGTGCGCTCCTTGGTAAATTATCAAAGTGAGTTTTATTTGATACCCTGAACGCCGGAGAGGACACCACACATACGAAAAGCATCTTACTTTGCTGTAGATCGATTATGACCAACTCCGATATCTCGACCCAAGGTATGGCTTGACGCCGAAAATTCAACTTTGCTTATACGATGCTTTATATCGTTTTTCCGAATCGCCACGTCAAAATACACACAAAAAGCATCTTACTTTGCTGTAGATCGATTATGACCAACTCCGATATCTCGACCCAAGGTATGGCTTGACGCCGAAAATTCATCTTTGCTTATACGATGCTTTATATCGTTTTTCCGAATCGCCACGTCAAAATACACACAAAAAGCATCTTACTTTGCTGTAGATCGATTATGACCAAATCTGATATCTCGACCGAAGGTATGGCTTAACGCTGAAAATTCGACTTTGCTTATACGATGTTTTATATGTTTTTCCCGAATCGCCCCATAAAAAATACATACGAAAAGCATCTTACTTTGCTGTAAATCGATTATGACCAAATCCGATATCTCGACCCAAGGTATGGCTTGACGCCAAAAATTCAACTTTGCTTATACGATGTTTTATATCGTTTTTCCGAATCGCCACGTCAAAATACACACAAAAAGCATCTTACTTTGCTGTAGATCGATTATGTCCAAATCCGATAACTCGACCCAAGGTATGGCTTGACGCCGAAAATTCGACTTTGCTTATACGACGTTTAATATTGTTTTCCCGAATCGCCCCATAAAAATACATACGAAAAGCATCTTATTTTGCTGTAGATCGATTATGACCAAATCCGATAACTCGACCCAAGCTATGGCTTGACGCCGAAAATTTATCTTTGCTTATACGATGTTTTATATCGTTTTTCCGAATCGCCACGTCAAAATACACACAAAAAGCATCTTACTTTGCTGTAGATCGATTATGACCAAATCCGATATCTCGACTCAACGTATGGCTTGACGCCGAAAATTCGACTTTGCTTATACGACGTTTAATATTGTTTTCCCGAATCGCCCCATAAAAATACATACGAAAAGCATCTTACTTTGCTGTAGATCGATTATGACCAACTCCGATATCTCGACCCAAGGTCTGGCTTGACGCCGAAAATTCAACTTTGCTTATACGATGCTTTATATCGTTTTTCCGAATCGCCACGTCAAAATACACACAAAAAGCATCTTACTTTGCTGTAGATCGATTATGACCAACTCCGATATCTCGACCCAAGGTATGGCTTGACGCCGAAAATTCATCTTTGCTTATACGATGTTTTATATCGTCTTTCCAAATCGCCACGTCAAAATACACATAAAAAGCATCTTACTTTGCTGTAGATCGATTTTGACCAAATCTGATATCTCGACCAAAGGTATGGCTTAACGCTGAAAATTCGACTTTGCTTATACGATGTTTTATATGTTTTTCCCGAATCGCCCCATAAAAATACATACGAAAAGCATCTTACTTTGCTGTAGATCGATTATGACCAAATCCGATATCTCGACCCAAGGTATGGCTTGACGCCGAAAATTCAACTTTGCTTTTACGATGTTTCATATGGTTTCCCCTAATCGCCGCCTCAAAATACATACAAAAAGCATCTTAGTTTGTTGTAGATTGATTATGACCAAATCTGATATCTCGACCATTGGTATGGCTTAACGCTGAAAATTCGACTTTGCTTATACGACGTTATATATGGTTTTCCCGAATCACCCCATAAAAATACATACGAAAAGCATCTTACTTTGCTGTAGATCGATTATGACCAAATCCGATATCTCGACCCAAGGTATGGCTTGACGCCGAAAATTCGACTTTGCTTATACGACGTTTAATATTGTTTTTCCGAATCGCCCCATAAAAATACATATGAAAAGCATCTTACTTTGCTGTAGATCGATTATGACCAACTCCGATATCTCGACCCAAGGTATGGCTTGACGCCGAAAATTCAACTTTGCTTATACGATGCTTTATATCGTTTTTCCGAATCGCCACGTCAAAATACACACAAAAAGCATCTTACTTTGCTGTAGATCGATTATGACCAAATCTGATATCTCGACCAAAGGTATGGCTTAACGCTGAAAATTCGACTTTGCTTATACGATGTTTTATATGTTTTTCCCGAATCGCCCCATAAAAGTACATACGAAAAGCATCTTACTTTGCTGTAGATCGATTATGACCAAATCCGATATCTCGACCCAAGGTATGGCTTGACGCCGAAAATTCATCTTTGCTTATACGATGTTTTATATCGTCTTTCCGAATCGCCACGTCAAAATACACATAAAAAGCATCTTACTTTGCTGTAGATCGATTTTGACCAAATCTGATATCTCGACCAAAGGTATGGCTTAACGCTGAAAATTCGACTTTGCTTATACGATGTTTTATATGTTTTTTCCCGAATCGCCCCATAAAAATACATACGAAAAGCATCTTACTTTGCTGTAGATCGATTATGACCAAATCCGATATCTCGACCCAAGGTATGGCTTGACGCCGAAAATTCAACTTTGCTTTTACGATGTTTCATATGGTTTCCCCTAATCGCCGCGTCAAAATACATACAAAAAGCATCTTAGTTTGTTGTAGATTGATTATGACCAAATCTGATATCTCGACCATTGGTATGGCTTAACGCTGAAAATTCGACTTTGCTTATACGACGTTTTATATGGTTTTCCCGAATCACCCATAAAAATACATAAGAAAAGCATCTTACTTTGCTGTAGATCGATTATGACCAAATCCGATATCTCGACCCAAGGTATGGCTTGACGCCGAAAATTCGACTTTGCTTATACGACGTTTAATATTGTTTTTCCGAATCGCCCCATAAAAATACATACGAAAAGCATCTTACTTTGCTGTAGATCGATTATGACCAACTCCGATATCTCGACCCAAGGTATGGCTTGACGCCGAAAATTCAACTTTGCTTATACGATGTTTCATATGGTTTCCCCTAATCGCCGCGTCAAAATACATACAAAAAGCATCTTAGTTTGTTGTAGATTGATTATGACCAAATCTGATATCTCGACCATTGGTATGGCTTAACGCTGAAAATTCGACTTTGCTTATACGACGTTTTATATGGTTTTCCCGAATCGCCCCATAAAAATACATACGAAAAGCATCTTACTTTGCTGTAGATCGATTATGACCAAATCCGATATCTCGACCCAAGGTATGGCTTGACGCCGAAAATTCGACTTTGCTTATACGACGTTTAATATTGTTTTCCCGAATCGCCCCATTAAAATACATACGAAAAGCATCTTACTTTGCTGTAGATCGATTATGACCAAATCCGATATCTCGACCCAAGGTATGGCTTGACGCCGAAAATTCATCTTTGCTTATACGATGCTTTATATCGTTTTTCCGAATCGCCACGTCAAAATACACACAAAAAGCATCTTACTTTGCTGTAGATCGATTATGACCAAATCGGATATCTCGACCGAAGGTATGGCTTAACGCTGAAAATTCGACTTTGCTTATACGATGTTTTATATGTTTTTCCCGAATCGCCCCATAAAAAATACATACGAAAAGCATCTTACTTTGCTGTAAATCGATTATGACCAAATCCGATATCTCGACCCAAGGTATGGCTTGACGCCAAAAATTCAACTTTGCTTATACGATGTTTTATATCGTTTTTCCGAATCGCCACGTCAAAATACACACAAAAAGCATCTTACTTTGCTGTAGATCGATTATGTCCAAATCCGATAACTCGACCCAAGGTATGGCTTGACGCCGAAAATTCGACTTTGCTTATACGACGTTTAATATTGTTTTCCCGAATCGCCCCATAAAAATACATACAAAAAGCATCTTATTTTGCTGTAGATCGATTATGACCAAATCCGATAACTTGACCCAAGCTATGGCTTGACGCCGAAAATTTATCTTTGCTTATACGATGTTTTATATCGTTTTTCCGAATCGCCACGTCAAAATACACACAAAAAGCATCTTACTTTGCTGTAGATCGATTATGACCAAATCCGATAACTCGACCCAAGGTATGGCTTGACGCCGAAAATTCAACTTTGCTTATACGATGCTTTATATCGTTTTTCCGAATCGCCACGTCAAAATACACACAAAAAGCATCTTACTTTGCTGTAGATCGATTATGACCAAATCTGATATCTCGACCAAAGGTATGGCTTAACGCTGAAAATTCGACTTTGCTTATACGATGTTTTATATGTTTTTCCCGAATCGCCCCATAAAAATACATACGAAAAGCATCTTACTTTGCTGTAGATCGATTATGACCAAATCCGATATCTCGACCCAAGGTATGGCTTGACGCCGAAAATTCAACTTTGCTCATACGATGTTTTATATCGTTTTTCCGAATCGCCGCGTCAAAATACACACAAAAAGCATCTTACTTTGCTGTAGATCGATTATGACCAAATCTGATATCTCGACCAAAGGTATGGCTTAACGCTGAAAATTCGACTTTGCTAATACGATGTTTTATATGTTTTTCCCGAATCGCCCCATAAAAATACATACGAAAAGCATCTTACTTTGCTGTAGATCGATTATGACCAAATTCGATATCTCGACCCAAGGTATGGCTTGACGACGAAAATTCAACTTTGCTTATTCGATGTTTCATATGGTTTCCCCTAATCGCCGCGTCAAAATACATACAAAAAGCATCTTAGTTTCTTGTAGATTGATTATGACCAAATCTGATATCTCGACCATTGGTATGGCTTAACGCTGAAAATTCGACTTTGCTTATACGACGTTTTATATGGTTTTCCCGAATCGCCCCATAAAAATACATAGGAAAAGCATCTTACTTTGCTGTAGATCGATTTTGACCAAATCCGATATCTCGACCCAAGGTATGGCTTGACGCCGAAAATTCGACTTTGCTTATACGACGTTTAATATTGTTTTCCCGAATCGCCCCATAAAAATACATACGAAAAGCATCTTACTTTGCTGTAGATCGATTATGACCAAATCCGATATCTCGACCCAAGGTATGGCTTGACGCCGAAAATTCAACTTTGCTTATACGATGCTTTATATCGTTTTTCCGAATCGCCACGTCAAAATACACACAAAAAGCATCTTACTTTGCCGTAGATCGATTATGACCAAATCTGATATCTCGACCAAAGGTATGGCTTAACGCTGAAAATTCGACTTTGCTTATACGATGTTTTATATGTTTTACCCGAATCGCCCCATAAAAATACATACGAAAAGCATCTTACTTTGCTGTAGATCGATTATGACCAAATCCGATATCTCGACCCAAGGTATGGCTTGACGCCAAAAATTCGACTTTGCTTATACGACGTTTAATATTGTTTTCCCAAATCGCCCCATAAAAATACAAACGAAAAGTATCTTACTTTGCTGTAGATCGATTATCACCAAATCCGATATCTCGACTCAAGGTATGGCTTGACGCCAAAAATTCGACTTTGCTTATACGACGTTTAATATTGTTTTCCCGAATCGCCCCAGAAAAATACATACGAAAAGCATCTTACTTTGCTGTTAATAAAATATAATAAAATATAAAATTCATCTTTGCTTATACGATGTTTTATATCGTCTTTCCGAATCGCCACGTCAAAATACACATAAAAAGCATCTTACTTTGCTGTAGATCGATTTTGACCAAATCTGATATCTCGACCAAAGGTATGGCTTAACGCTGAAAATTCGACTTTGCTAATACGATGTTTTATATGTTTTTCCCGAATCGCCCCATAAAAATACATACGAAAAGCATCTTACTTTGCTGTAGATCGATTATGACCAAATCCGATATCTCGACCAAAGGTATGGCTTAACGCTGAAAATTCGACTTTGCTTATACGATGTTTTATATGTTTTACCCGAATCGCCCCATAAAAATACATACGAAAAGCATCTTACTTTGCTGTAGATCGATTATGACCAAATCCGATATCTCGACCCAAGGTATGGCTTGACGCCAAAAATTCGACTTTGCTTATACGACGTTTAATATTGTTTTCCCAAATCGCCCCATAAAAATACAAACGAAAAGTATCTTACTTTGCTGTAGATCGATTATCACCAAATCCGATATCTCGACTCAAGGTATGGCTTGACGCCAAAAATTCGACTTTGCTTATACGACGTTTAATATTGTTTTCCCGAATCGCCCCAGAAAAATACATACGAAAAGCATCTTACTTTGCTGTAGATCGATTATGACCAACTCCGATATCTCGACCCAAGGTATGGCTTGACGCCGAAAATTCAACTTTGCTTATACGATGCTTTATATCGTTTTTCCGAATCGCCACGTCAAAATACACACAAAAAGCATCTTACTTTGCTGTAGATCGATTATGACCAACTCCGATATCTCGACCCAAGGTATGGCTTGACGCCGAAAATTCATCTTTGCTTATACGATGTTTTATATCGTCTTTCCGAATCGCCACGTCAAAATACACATAAAAAGCATCTTACTTTGCTGTAGATCGATTTTGACCAAATCTGATATCTCGACCAAAGGTATGGCTTAACGCTGAAAATTCGACTTTGCTTATACGATGTTTTATATGTTTTTTCCCGAATCGCCCCATAAAAATACATACGAAAAGCATCTTACTTTGCTGTAGATCGATTATGACCAAATCCGATATCTCGACCCAAGGTATGGCTTGACGCCGAAAATTCAACTTTGCTTTTACGATGTTTCATATGGTTTCCCCTAATCGCCGCGTCAAAATACATACAAAAAGCATCTTAGTTTGTTGTAGATTGATTATGACCAAATCTGATATCTCGACCATTGGTATGGCTTAACGCTGAAAATTCGACTTTGCTTATACGACGTTATATATGGTTTTCCCGAATCACCCCATAAAAATACATACGAAAAGCATCTTACTTTGCTGTAGATCGATTATGACCAAATCCGATATCTCGACCCAAGGTATGGCTTGACGCCGAAAATTCGACTTTGCTTATACGACGTTTAATATTGTTTTTCCGAATCGCCCCATAAAAATACATACGAAAAGCATCTTACTTTGCTGTAGATCGATTATGACCAACTCCGATATCTCGACCCAAGGTATGGCTTGACGCCGAAAATTCATCTTTGCTTATACGATGCTTTATATCGTTTTTCCGAATCGCCACGTCAAAATACACACAAAAAGCATCTTACTTTGCTGTAGATCGATTATGACCAAATCTGATATCTCGACCAAAGGTATGGCTTAACGCTGAAAATTCGACTTTGCTTATACGATGTTTTATATGTTTTTCCCGAATCGCCCCATAAAAGTACATACGAAAAGCATCTTACTTTGCTGTAGATCGATTATGACCAAATCCGATATCTCGACCCAAGGTATGGCTTGACGCCGAAAATTCAACTTTGCTTATACGATGTTTTATATCGTTTTCCCGAATCGCCACGTCAAAATACACACAAAAAGCATCTTACTTTGCTGTAGATCGATTATGACCAAATCTGATATCTCGACCAAAGGTAGGTATGGCTTAACGCTGAAAATTCGACTTTGCTAATACGATGTTTTATATGTTTTTCCCGAATCGCCCCATAAAAATACATACGAAAAGCATCTTACTTTGCTGTAGATCGATTATGACCAAATCCGATATCTCGACCCAAGGTATGGCTTGACGCCGAAAATTCAACTTTGCTTATACGATGCTTTATATCGTTTTTCTGAATCGCCACGTCAAAATACACACAAAAAGCATCTTACTTTGCTGTAGATCGATTATGACCAACTCCGATATCTCGACCCAAGGTATGGCTTGACGCCGAAAATTCATCTTTGCTTATACGATGTTTTATATCGTCTTTCCGAATCGCCACGTCAAAATACACATAAAAAGCATCTTACTTTGCTGTAGATCGATTTTGACCAAATCTGATATCTCGACCAAAGGTATGGCTTAACGCTGAAAATTCGACTTTGCTTATACGATGTTTTATATGTTTTTCCCGAATCGCCCCATAAAAGTACATACGAAAAGCATCTTACTTTGCTGTAGATCGATTATGACCAAATCCGATATCTCGACCCAAGGTATGGCTTGACGCCGAAAATTCAACTTTGCTTATACGATGTTTTATATCGTTTTTCCGAATCGCCACGTCAAAATACACACAAAAAGCATCTTACTTTGCTGTAGATCGATTATGACCAAATCTGATATCTCGACCAAAGGTAGGTATGGCTTAACGCTGAAAATTCGACTTTGCTAATACGATGTTTTATATGTTTTTCCCGAATCGCCCCATAAAAATACATACGAAAAGCATCTTACTTTGCTGTAGATCGATTATGACCAAATCCGATATCTCGACCCAAGGTATGGCTTGACGCCGAAAATTCAACTTTGCTTATACGATGCTTTATATCGTTTTTCTGAATCGCCACGTCAAAATACACACAAAAAGCATCTTACTTTGCTGTAGATCGATTATGACCAACTCCGATATCTCGACCCAAGGTATGGGCTTGACGCCGAAAATTCATCTTTGCTTATACGATGTTTTATATCGTCTTTCCGAATCGCCACGTCAAAAATACACATAAAAAGCATCTTACTTTGCTGTAGATCGATTTTGACCAAATCTGATATCTCGACCAAAGGTATGGCTTAACGCTGAAAATTCGACTTTGCTTATACGATGTTTTATATGTTTTTCCCGAATCGCCCCATAAAAATACATACGAAAAGCATCTTACTTTGCTGTAGATCGATTATGACCAAATCCGATATCTCGACCCAAGGTATGGCTTGACGCCGAAAATTCAACTTTGCTTTTACGATGTTTCATATGGTTTCCCCTAATCGCCGCGTCAAAATACTGTTGGATTGGCATAATAATAAACAACGCCTTGTCCTTACTATATTTTCTCTGTGGTCTCCCGGTGGCGCCACCAGCTCTACTTGTGTCTTCCGGTTGTCATTGTGGTTAACGTGTAGATTGCTCAGTTGCTCTTTCAATAAATAATTTGTTAATCTCTATTAATAGTATTATTTCTACAGGTTATGGGCCGTCCCATATACCATTTTAGAGAAAAGTTAAATATTTACCGTGAAAGAGTAAAAGTAAAACATTTCGCGACATTGTACTTTGCCGGTCTCGTGTCAAAATGGCCACGTCTAACCTACAAATTGAGAAATTAACCGGCCGGGAAAATTATTCAACATGGAAATTTGCAGTAATGTCCTATCTACAATTAGAGGAATTGTGGGAATGTATTGAACCTGGTACCGATGTCGACATAAAGAAAGATATCAAAGCAAAGTCGAGAATAATTTTGTTGGTGGAACCTATGAATTACGTGCATATAGAAAATGCACAAACTGCGAAAGAAGTGTGGAAAAACCTGCAAAATGCATTTGAAGACTCCGGGCTTTCGAGAAAAGTCGGCTTACTGAAGGATTTGATCAATACTTCATTGGACAACTGCGGTAGTATCGAAGAATATGTGAATAAAATTATGAGTACCGCACATAAGTTGCGAAACATTGGTTTCGAAGTGAATGATGAATGGCTGGGAACACTTATGCTGGCAGGTTTATCCGAAAATTATAAACCAATGATCATGGGTCTGGAAAGTTCCGGCATCAAAATTTCATCAGATTTTATAAAAACAAAGCTATTACAGGAAGTACAAGTATCCGAGACTTCTGCATTTTATACAAAACACAGAGGTACCTCTAACAACAATTCAAAACCAAAAGGAAAAGGCCCTCGTTGCTTTAACTGCAATAAATATGGACATGTAAAGAAACAGTGTACGGCACAGAAAAGTAACCAAAATTCTTTGCAGCAGTTTTTTCAGCTTACAGCTCACTTAACCAAGATGAGTGGTATATCGATTCAGGAGCAACAATGCACATGACTAGACGCTCGGACTGGATGTATGATGAACAACCACCTCCGATTCATAGAATAACGGTGGCAAACAGTGAAGCGATCCCTGTGCAAAGTATGGGTAAAGTAAACATTCAAACCAAATTAAATAAAGTTGAGCATCAGATACAGGTGAGAAATGTTCTGTTTATTCCTGAATTAACTACAAACCTATTATCTGTCAGTCAATTAACAAAGAGTGGTTGTAAAGTTGAATTCACAAACACTGGTTGTAACATATACAATGCCAACAAAAATTTAGTTGCAACAGCAAGGCTGATAGATAATATGTACAAACTTAATGTTGTGTCTGGAAATGCATATGCTGTAACAGATTTGTCTATATGGCATAAAAGAATGGGTCACTTGAATATGGCTGATATTAAGAGGTTACCTTTATGTGCTGAGGGCGTCACTATTAGTGACAAAGAAGTCAATACTGTCTGTATACCTTGTTGTGAAGCAAAACAAACACGATTACCGTTTCCAAATTCTGGTTCTAGAGCAAATGCATTACTAGATATAATACATACTGATCTGTGTGGTCCGATGGAGACTCCATCTGTAGGTGGAGGGAAGTACTTCATAACCTTCATAGATGATTACTCTCGTAAAGTGTATGTTTATTTTCTGAACAACAAAATGGATATTAAATCAGTGTTTAAGAAATTCAAAGATGAAGTCGAGAATGAACTAGAAAGGAAAATAAAAATTCTTAGAAGTGACAATGGCAAAGAATATTGTAATAAAGAATTTTCTGATTTTCTGGCATCATCAGGTATCAAACATCAGACCAGCTCCCCGTACACGCCCGAGCAGAACGGTTTAGCAGAGAGGATGAACCGAACCCTGGTAGAACGTGCAAAGTGCATGCTGTTTGAAGCAAAACTGCAAAAACCATTCTGGGCTGAGGCGGTCGCCACGGCAGCTTATATTATCAACAGATGCCCATCACGAGTTCTGGCTGAGGTAACACCAATTGAAAAATGGACTGGTAAGAAGCCAAACCTTTCACACTTAAAGATTTTTGGTTCCAAGGCCATGGTACATGTTCCTAAGCAAAACCGACAGAAATGGGATAGTAAATCTCGGGAGTTAATCTTTGTGGGATACTGTGATAACACAAAGGGATACAGATTTTATGATCAAATGTCTAAGAAAATTGTGATTAGTAGAGATGTGATATTTATTGAAAATTCTAATACTTTTGAAAATATCGCTCCGGAAACTGTATCAGTGCCACATCTTGCTACACTTCCTCTTAGTAGTACGATGGTTGATAGTATAGACCCACAGAATCAGACAGAAGAACCAGAGGAAGCAACGGATACCAGTGAGAGCTCACAGAATGAGACATCGAGTACCGAAACTTCATTTGATAGTTGTGTGATGAATGAGAGAACTGATGAAACATATTATCCTGATACCGATGACTGTTATGATAGTGAAAATGAATATGTACGGAGTGGAATTACACTGAGATCACATCAGAGACAGAACAAACAAGCTAATAATTTCATGTGTTTAATGGCAATTCCAGATCCGCTAACTGTTAATGAAGCATTGTCAGGCCCAAATGCAAAGGAATGGAAAGAAGCAATGGATGAGGAGTACAAATCATTACTTGATAATGATACATGGGAAACTACTACTCTTCCAGCTGATAAACATGTCATACCATGCAAATGGGTGTACAAGATAAAGAGAAATGAAAACGGAGAAACAGTAAAATTTAAGGCTCGTCTTGTAATAAAAGGATGTTCCCAAAGGCCTGGGATCGACTACACTGAAGTTTTTTCACCAGTCGTGAGACTTGCATCTCTGAGATATTTATTTGCTTTAGCTGTAAAGTATGACTTAGATATATGTCAAATGGATGCAGTGTCAGCCTTTTTGCAAGGAGATATAGAAGAGGAGATTTATATGAAGCAGCCGCCTCTTTATGAAAGTGGTGAGAAAGTATGCAAACTCAAAAAATCATTATACGGCTTAAAACAAGCCAGCAGGCAGTGGAACAAGAAACTTGATTCTACACTGAAACAAATGGATTTATTGCAAACCAAACTAGATCCCTGTATATACTACAAAATTGAAGGTGACAGCAATATTACCTTTGTGGCTATTTATGTAGACGACTTACTGATTTTCACAAATAATCAAAAAATAAAAAACCATATCAAAGGAGAACTAAATAAGAAATTTAAAATGAAGGATCTTGGAGATTTGTGTTACTGCATTGGGTTACACATTGAACGGGACAGAAAAAATGGAGTAATATACCTAGATCAACGAAAATACATACTAGAAGTATTACAAAAATATGGTATGTCTGATTGTAAAACGGTCAAAACTCCAATGGATGTAAATACAAAGTTTAATGAAAAGGAAAATTTTGTAGAAGGTACAATTTTAACCAATGTTCCTTATCAAGAGATAATTGGATGCCTTCTGTACATATCACAAGTCACAAGACCAGACATAAGCTTTGTGATCAATATGTTAAGCAAGTACAATAGCAAGCCTGAAATGCAGCATTGGCTTGCTCTGAAACGTGTCATGCGTTACTTAAAAGGCACTCAAGATTATAGACTGAGCTATAAGCAAATGCCAGAAGAGACACAGATTCACGGTTACTGCGACGCAGACTGGGCAAGCTCAAGTGATGACCGACATTCCTGCACCGGCTACACATTCCTTTTTCAGGGAGGAACAATCAGCTGGAACTCAAGGCGACAGCCTACAGTTGCCCTGTCTACCACTGAGGCAGAGTATATGTCTTTATCATCATGCGTGCAAGAAGCTCTGTGGCTTAAGCAGCTTCAAGAAAGTTTTTGGCCACATTTGAAGAATGAAGCCATGATTATATACAGTGATAATCAAAGTTCTATCAAACTTTCAGGTTCTGATGGTTATCATTCTAGGACCAAGCACATCGACGTGAGGCATCACTTCGTTCGCGACAAAGTCCATGGAGGGGTCATTGAAGTTCGCTACATCCAGACAGATGTGATGGTTGCAGATGCCCTGACCAAAGCCACAACGCACTCAAAATTGGCCTACTGTTCGTCCAAGATGGGCTTATGTTTAAGAGAGGATGTTGGATTGGCATAATAATAAACAACGCCTTGTCCTTACTATATTTTCTCTGTGGTCTCCCGGTGGCGCCACCAGCTCTACTTGTGTCTTCCGGTTGTCATTGTGGTTAACGTGTAGATTGCTCAGTTGCTCTTTCAATAAATAATTTGTTAATCTCTATTAATAGTATTATTTCTACAAATACATACAAAAAGCATCTTAGTTTGTTGTAGATTGATTATGACCAAATCTGATATCTCGACCATTGGTATGGCTTAACGCTGAAAATTCGACTTTGCTTATACGACGTTATATATGGTTTTCCCGAATCACCCCATAAAAATACATACGAAAAGCATCTTACTTTGCTGTAGATCGATTATGACCAAATCCGATATCTCGACCCAAGGTATGGCTTGACGCCGAAAATTCGACTTTGCTTATACGACGTTTAATATTGTTTTTCCGAATCGCCCCATAAAAATACATACGAAAAGCATCTTACTTTGCTGTAGATCGATTATGACCAACTCCGATATCTCGACCCAAGGTATGGCTTGACGCCGAAAATTCAACTTTGCTTATACGATGTTTTATATCGTTTTCCCGAATCGCAACGTCAAAATACATACGAAAAGCATCTTACTTTGCTGTAGATCGATTATGACCAAATCTGATATCTCGACCAAGTAGGTATGGCTTAACGCTGAAAATTCGACTTTGCTTATACGATGTTTTATATGTTTTTCCCGAATCGCCCCATAAAAATACATACGAAAAGCATCTTACTTTGCTGTAGATCGATTATGACCAAATCCGATATCTCGACCCAAGGTATGGCTTGACGCCGAAAATTCAACTTTGCTTATACGATGTTTAATATTGTTTTCCCGAATCGCCCCAGTCAAAATACATACAAAAAGCATCTTACTTTGCTGTAGATCGATTATGACCAAATCCGATATCTCGACCCAAGGTATGGCTTGACGCCGAAAATTCATCTTTGCTTATACGATGCTTTATATCGTTTTTCCGAATCGCCACGTCAAAATACACACAAAAAGCATCTTACTTTGCTGTAGATCGATTATGACCAAATCTGATATCTCGACCAAAGGTATGGCTTAACGCTGAAAATTCGACTTTGCTTATACGATGTTTTATATGTTTTTCCCGAATCGCCCCATAAAAAGTACATACGAAAAGCATCTTACTTTGCTGTAGATCGATTATGACCAAATCCGATATCTCGACCCAAGGTATGGCTTGACGCCGAAAATTCAACTTTGCTTATACGATGTTTTATATCGTTTTCCGAATCGCCACGTCAAAATACACACAAAAAGCATCTTACTTTGCTGTAGATCGATTATGACCAAATCTGATATCTCGACCAAAGGTAGGTATGGCTTAACGCTGAAAATTCGACTTTGCTAATACGATGTTTTATATGTTTTTCCCGAATCGCCCCATAAAAATACATACGAAAAGCATCTTACTTTGCTGTAGATCGATTATGACCAAATCCGATATCTCGACCCAAGGTATGGCTTGACGCCGAAAATTCAACTTTGCTTATACGATGCTTTATATCGTTTTTCTGAATCGCCACGTCAAAATACACACAAAAAGCATCTTACTTTGCTGTAGATCGATTATGACCAACTCCGATATCTCGACCCAAGGTATGGCTTGACGCCGAAAATTCATCTTTGCTTAGACGATGTTTTATATCGTCTTTCCGAATCGCCACGTCAAAATACACATAAAAAGCATCTTACTTTGCTGTAGATCGATTTTGACCAAATCTGATATCTCGACCAAAGGTATGGCTTAACGCTGAAAATTCGACTTTGCTTATACGATGTTTTATATGTTTTTCCCGAATCGCCCCATAAAAATACATACGAAAAGCATCTTACTTTGCTGTAGATCGATTATGACCAAATCCGATATCTCGACCCAAGGTATGGCTTGACGCCGAAAATTCAACTTTGCTTATACGATGTTTTATATCGGTTTTCCGAATCGCCGCGTCAAAATACACTACAAAAAGCATCTTACTTTGCTGTAGATCGATTATGACCAAATCTGATATCTCGACCATGGTATGGCTTAACGCTGAAATTCGACTTTGCTATACGATGTTTTATATGTTTTTCCCGAATCGCCCCATAAAAATACATACGAAAAGCATCTTACTTTGCTGTAGATCGATTATGACCAAATCCGATATCTCGACCCAAGGTATGGCTTGACGCCGAAAATTCGACTTTGCTTATACGATCGTTTAATATCGTTTTTCCGAATCGCGCCACGTCAAAATACATACGAAAAGCATCTTACTTTGCTGTAGATCGATTATGACCAACTCCGATATCTCGACCCAAGGTATGGCTTGACGCCGAAAATTCAACTTTGCTTATACGATGTTTATATCGTTTTCCGAATCGCCACGTCAAAATACACACAAAAAGCATCTTACTTTGCTGTAGATCGATTATGACCAAATCTGATATCTCGACCAAAGGTATGGCTTAACGCTGAAAATTCGACTTTGCTAAATACGATGTTTTATATGTTTTTCCCGAATCGCCCCATAAAAATACATACGAAAAGCATCTTACTTTGCTGTAGATCGATTATGACCAAATCCGATATCTCGACCCAAGGTATGGCTTGACGCCGAAATTCAACTTTGCTTATACGATGCTTTATATCGTTTTTCTGAATCGCCACGTCAAAATACACACAAAAAGCATCTTACTTTGCTGTAGATCGATTATGACCAACTCCGATATCTCGACCCAAGGTATGGCTTGACGCCGAAAATTCATCTTTGCTTATACGATGTTTATATCGTCTTTCCGAGTCGCCACGTCAAAATACACATAAAAGCATCTTACTTTGCTGAGATCGATTTTGACCAAATCTGATATCTCGACCAAGGTATGGCTTAACGCTGAAAATTCGACTTTGCTTATACGATGTTTTATATGTTTTTCCCGAATCGCCCCATAAAAATACATACGAAAAGCATCTTACTTTGCTGTAGATCGATTATGACCAAATCCGATATCTCGACCCAAGGTATGGCTTGACGCCGAAAATTCAACTTTGCTTTTACGATGTTTCATATGGTTTCCCCTAATCGCCGCGTCAAAATACATACAAAAAGCATCTTAGTTTGTTGTAGATTGATTATGACCAAATCTGATATCTCGACCATTGGTATGGCTTAACGCTGAAAATTCGACTTTGCTTATACGACGTTTATATGGTTTTCCCGAATCACCCCATAAAAATACATACGAAAAGCATCTTACTTTGCTGTAGATCGATTATGACCAAATCCGATATCTCGACCCAAGGTATGGCTTGACGCCAAAATTCGACTTTGCTTATACGACGTTTAATATTGTTTTTCCGAATCGCCCCATAAAAATACATACGAAAAGCATCTTACTTTGCTGTAGATCGATTATGACCAACTCCGATATCTCGACCCAAGGTATGGCTTGACGCCGAAAATTCAACTTTGCTTATACGATGTTTCATATGGTTTCCCCTAATCGCCGCGTCAAAATACATACAAAAAGCATCTTAGTTTGTTGTAGATTGATTATGACTAAATCTGATATCTCGACCATTGGTATGGCTTAACGCTGAAAATTCGACTTTGCTTATACGACGTTTTATATGGTTTTCCCGAATCGCCCAATAAAAATACATATGAAAAGCATCTTACTTTGCTGTAGATCGATTATGACCAAATCCGATATCTCGACCCAAGGTATGGCTTAACGCTGAAAATTCGACTTTGCTTATACGATGTTTTATATGTTTTTCCCGAATCGCCCCATAAAAATACATACGAAAAACATCTTACTTTGCTGTAGATCGATTATGACCAAATCCGATATCTCGACCCAAGGTATGGCTTGACGCCGAAAATTCAACTTTGCTTATACGATGTTTTATATCGTTTTTCCGAATCGCCACGTCAAAATACACACAAAAAGCATCTTACTTTGCTGTAGATCGATTATGACCAAATCTGATATCTCGACCAAAGGTATGGCTTAACGCTGAAAATTCGACTTTGCAAATACGATGTTTTATATGTTTTTCCCGAATCGCCCCATAAAAAAAAATACGAAAAGCATCTTACTTTGCTGTAGATCGATTATGACCAAATCCGATATCTCGACCCAAGGTATGGCTTGACGCCGAAAATTCAACTTTGCTTATACGATGCTTTATATCGTTTTTCTGAATCGCCACGTCAAAATACACACAAAAAGCATCTTACTTTGCTGTAGCTCGATTAAGACCAACTCCGATATCTCGACCCAAGGTATGGCTTGACGCCGAAAATTCATCTTTGCTTATACGATGTTTTATATCGTCTTTCCGAATCGCCACGTCAAAATACACATAAAAGCATCTTACTTTGCTGTAGATCGATTTTGACCAAATCTGATATCTCGACCAAAGGTATGGCTTAACGCTGAAAATTCGACTTTGCTTATACGATGTTTTATATGTTTTTCCCGAATCGCCCCATAAAAATACATACGAAAAGCATCTTACTTTGCTGTAGATCGATTATGACCAAATCCGATATCTCGACCCAAGGTATGGCTTGACGCCGAAAATTCAACTTTGCTTTTACGATGTTTCATATGGTTTCCCCTAATCGCCGCGTCAAAATACATACAAAAAGCATCTTAGTTTGTTGTAGATTGATTATGACCAAATCTGATACCTCGACCATTGGTATGGCTTAACGCTGAAAATTCGACTTTGCTTATACGACGTTTTATATGGTTTTCCCGAATCACCCCATAAAAATACATACGAAAAGCATCTTACTTTGCTGTAGATCGATTATGACCAAATCCGATATCTCGACCCAAGGTATGGCTTGACGCCGAAAATTCGACTTTGCTTATACGACGTTTAATATTGTTTTTCCGAATCGCCCCATAAAAATACATACGAAAAGCATCTTACTTTGCTGTAGATCGATTATGACCAACTCCGATATCTCGACCCAAGGTATGGCTTGACGCCGAAAATTCAACTTTGCTTATACGATGTTTCATATGGTTTCCCCTAATCGCCGCGTCAAAATACATACAAAAAGCATCTTAGTTTGTTGTAGATTGATTATGACCAAATCTGATATCTCGACCATTGGTATGGCTTAACGCTGAAAATTCGACTTTGCTTATACGACGTTTTATATGGTTTTCCCGAATCGCCCCATAAAAATACATACGAAAAGCATCTTACTTTGCTGTAGATCGATTATGACCAAATCCGATATCTCGACCCAAGGTATGGCTTGACGCCGAAAATTCGACTTTGCTTATACGACGTTTAATATTGTTTTCCCGAATCGCCCCATAAAAATACATACGAAAAGCATCTTACTTTGCTGTAGATCGATTATGAACAAATCCGATATCTCGACCCAAGGTATGGCTTGACGCCGAAAATTCAACTTTGCTTATACGATGCTTTATATCGTTTTTCCGAATCGCCACGTCAAAATACACACAAAAAGCATCTTACTTTGCTGTAGATCGATTATGACCAAATCTGATATCTCGACCAAAGGTATGGCTTAACGCTGAAAATTCGACTTTGCTAATACGATGTTTATATGTTTTTCCCGAATCGCCCCATAAAAATACATACGAAAAGCATCTTACTTTGCTGTAGATCGATTATGACCAAATTCGATATCTCGACCCAAGGTATGGCTTGACGCCGAAAATTCAACTTTGCTTATACGATGTTTTCATATGGTTTCCCCTAATCGCCGCGTCAAAATACATACAAAAAAGCATCTTAGTTTCTTGTAGATTGATTATGACCAAATCTGATATCTCGACCATTGGTATGGCTTAACGCTGAAATTCGACTTTGCTTATACGACGTTTTATATGGTTTTCCCGAATCGCCCCATAAAAATACATAGGAAAAGCATCTTACTTTGCTGTAGATCGATTTTGACCAAATCCGATATCTCGACCCAAGGTATGGCTTGACGCCGAAAATTCGACTTTGCTTATACGACGTTTAATATTGTTTTCCCGAATCGCCCCATAAAAATACATACGAAAAGCATCTTACTTTGCTGTAGATCGATTATGACCAAATCCGATATCTCGACCCAAGGTATGGCTTGACGCCGAAAATTCAACTTTGCTTATACGATGCTTTATATCGTTTTTCCGAATCGCCACGTCAAAAATACACACAAAAAGCATCTTACTTTGCTGTAGATCGATTATGACCAAATCTGATATCTCGACCAAAGGTATGGCTTAACGCTGAAAATTCGACTTTGCTTATACGATGTTTTATATGTTTTTCCCGAATCGCCCCATAAAAATACATACGAAAAGCATCTTACTTTGCTGTAGATCGATTATGACCAAATCCGATATCTCGACCCAAGGTATGGCTGACGCCGAAAATTCGACTTTGCTTATACGACGTTTAATATTGTTTTCCCAAATCGCCCCATAAAAATACAAACGAAAAGTATCTTACTTTGCTGTAGATCGATTATCACCAAATCCGATATCTCGACTCAAGGTATGGCTTGACGCCGAAAATTCGACTTTGCTTATACGACGTTTAATATTGTTTTCCCGAATCGCCCCATAAAAATACATCGCACTCTTAGTAAGATAACGACTTAACTCAAAATTTCGGAAAAATGAGTTTTAGTGAAAAATCGACCTTATGGACCAAGTGTCACAGCATACTTCTTTAAAAAGCAACCTTATTCTGTAAACAATGACGTATAGAATTGATGAGTCACTATCTTTCCCGCCGCGCAGACCTCATTCGTTCATCGAATATCGACCAATTCAGTCTTGCGGCGGCGGTTGCGCGCGAGGGTTTTGTGAAACGCCGGCAGATTTGGAGATGCGTCAGTGTTTTACTAAAAAAATCGGTAAATTTGTTAAATATATTTATTGTAATAATGACTGGTTTTGACATAGGACTTTGTTTTAGTAAACTTCTCTGAGTTGATGTAGGCTCCATTTAAATTGAGTCTTTATTTTATTGAAATGTATTATAGGATCAATGACAAATTATTACTTAGGTCTATGTTTTTTTTTAAATCGTAAACAAAATATAACTCAAATCGAATTTGGTCTCTGTTTTGTTAAAAAACTACATAACTGTTTTGTAATGTTTAAATTTAGGTCTTTTTTTCATAAAAAAAAATTATTAATTCTAAGTCATAATTAAAAAAAGGTCTTCGTGTCATTTCATATAAGTTTCAACTTTTAAATTTAAGTCACTGTGTTGTTTATTCTTTCGTATCTCCGCTTTTCGTGGGAATGAGCCAAATTCACGCTAATACTATAATGAGGATTTCAAGGACACGGCCGTTAAATCGCGCAGTTATTGATTGAAACTCACATGCCGAGATCCGAGCGCGCAGGTATAGCTCGTGCGCGTCGTTTATATGAAGTTGGAATGCTGTTAGATAAATATTACCATTTAAAAGTGCCCATTTACGTTGATTTGCTTACTGCGCGGATGCGGTGATGATGAGTGTGATAATTTGTGTGAAGTCTAACGTTTGTGAATGTGATTGTGTGAGTGCTTTGTATGCAAGTTCCGTGAAATATCCATCCACTTTCCTTAGCAGGCCTAGATGGGATTCAGGTGTCTTGGCTAATATTTTGTGGATCCTGGCAGCTTGGGTAGTGTCTTTGATGGACCCGCCAAATTTTTGCCAGTATCTCCTTTTTGCTTTCCTGAGCTCCCTATTAAAGCATGTTAGCGCCTTCCTGTAAGCATCCCAGTTCTTATCTTTTTTTGCCTTGTTAAATAAGGCACGGGCCTTTTGCCTCAGATGCTCCAGGTTTTTGTTCCACCAAGGCGCGTTCCTATTGCTCTTAGTGGTCTTAAGAGGACAATTTTCTAGATACACTTTCATTAGGCTTCTGCCTAAGTCCTCTGCTGCGGCTTCCACTTGGACCACAGTTTTAATGTATTTTAAATCTCCAAAGTATAACCTAAGGGAGTTCCTAAAGCCCTCCCAATTTGCTCCCATGGGGTCTCGGTACTTGATCGGTTCCTTTGTTCCCGAGCATATTATGTCGTACCTGTGACGTGTTAGGATAATAATTATCAATACGGTGGAGGGTAGGTATTATATTTTAATAAACCAGTCTGTTGCCAAGTCGTGCCTTTCATTGACGTCCCACTGACGACGAGGTCGGATTTACAAAATATTGGTTTTTTAAATATTGTTTTAACGTTTAGTGTTACAAAAATGCCGATCGGAAAAATTGAACCTTTTAATTTAAGTGCTAAACAGTGGCCGGCGTACATACGACGTGTAAAACAATATATACTACTGAACCAAATAGCGGAAGAATTGCAAGTGGCTATGTTAATTACAGTTGTAGGGGAGGAAACATACGCGTTGATGTGTGATTTATGTACACCGGAGCTACCGGAAAATAAAACATTCGATGGATTAGTGCAACTCGTGTCGGATCATTTGGAACCTAAGCGCTCGGAGATAGCAGAGCGCCACGTGTTCCGTTTACGCCGACAGCGGGTCGGGGAGCCCCTCACGGAGTACTTGCAGGCTCTCAAACATCTAGCTGCCACTTGTAACTTCGCCAGATGCAGTACGTGTTCTTCTCTAGAAGAAAACTTAAGGGACCAATTCGTCTCGGGTCTGGCTAGTGACGCCATGCGTTCGAGAATTTTCGCGGAAAAGTCTATTCAGTATAAAGAGGCGGTGGAACTAGCCCTGGCCTTGAAGGCCGCAGAAAAACATGCAGAGGTGAGCGGCTCCACGGCATCGGCTGCGGCGGCGGCAGGCTCATCGGGAACCTTAGTCGGAGAGGCGGGCGAAGGCCTGCATTTTGCGCGAGGCGCTCGTGCGGGCCAGCAGCGGCGGGGCACGCGAGGCGCAGGCGGCGGCGGACGCGGGCAGGGCTCCGAGGTGGCACCCTCATGTTGGCGTTGCGGAAGGCCGCACACTCCCGACAGGTGTAGATACAAAAATTATAATTGTGATGAGTGTGGCCAACGGGGCCATTTAAAAGTGATGTGCAAACGAGTGCGTGATAGTGCAGGCCGTCAAAATTATGTCAGCGGAGACTCGGAAGACGATGGTATGTTTAACATTGCAGTGAACGCTCAAGGTAACAAACCTTACTTTATTCAGTTATTCGTGGATAATAATTTGATACGCTGTGAAGTTGACACTGGTAGTCGTATTTCGGCCATTAATAAAAAATTGTATAAATCTTTATTTTCACATAAAGCCATTAAAAATGACAATTTAATTCTACGTAGTTATTCGGGATCGCTAATTAAGTCTCTGGGTTACATTGAGGTTGACGTTAGTTTAGGAGACGTATCAAACCGAGCCTTACGCCTATATGTTATCGAGAACGGAGCGAGGCCATTAGTAGGCCGGGACTGGATGCGAGCCTTAGAAATAAGGCAAATAAACCTCAATGTAATCACAGATGATGGTTTTGTAAAATTATTATGTAAGGAATTTCCCGAAGTTTTGTGTGACAAACTCGGCACTTGTAAGCGGCCGATTCGACTACAGCTGAGTGATAAGGAGCCGGTGTATGTGCGGGCGCGGCCCGTGCCCCTCGCCATGCGCGCGCGCGTCGAGCGCGAGCTGGCGCGCCTCGAGGCGGACGGCTCAATATACCGCGTTGATTATTCCGATTACGGCACCCCTATAGTCCCGGTAGTGAAAAGTAATGGCGATATACGGATTTGTGGGGACTACAAAATCACTATTAACCCTAAACTAAAGAGAGATTACTACCCGTTGCCCCGCATAGAAGAGTTATTCGCAAGCCTCAGTGGCGGAGAGAAGTATACAAAAATAGACCTTACACACGCGTACGAACAGTGCTTTTTGTCTGAGGATTCTCAACCGTATACAGCCATCACTACCCACTTGGGGACTTTTGCGTATCGACGCACCCCCTACGGCCTTTCATGTATACCTGAAAAATTTCAAAAAATGATGGAGGAAACGCTTCGGGGCGTGCCAGGTTGTGTCGTATTCTTGGATGACATATGTGTAACTGGATTAGATGATAATAGCCATATAAAAAATCTCAGGGCTGTATTCGAAAGGTTGCGCAACATGGGACTTACAGTAAAACTAAGTAAGTGTAGATTTCTACAAGATAGTGTTAAATACCTAGGATTTATAATAAATAAAGCCGGCTTAAGGCCAGACTCCGAGAAATTGGAGGCTATTTCCAACGCACCCACACCTAAAAATGTGTCCCAACTTAAGAGCTTTCTAGGATTGCTTAATTATTATGGAAAATTTATCCCTAGATTAAGCACAATCTTACATCCTTTGCATAACTTATTAAAAAAAAATGTCAGTTGGAAGTGGACCTCTGAATGTGAAGAGGCCTTCACAGAGGCGAAACGATCCCTCGGCAGCGATCGCGTGCTGGCGCACTACGAGGAGGGACGCGAGTTAGTGCTGTCAGTGGACAGCAGCGCGTACGGGCTGGGCGCCGTGCTCGCGCACCGCTACGCCGACGGCAGCGAGCGGCCCGTCAGCTGCGTGTCGCGCACGCTCACTGCGCCCGAGCGCAACTACAGCCAACTCGATAAGGAGGCGCTGGCTATTTTGTTCGGCGTAAACATCACCAATATTTGTTTGGTCGACGGTTCACATTACGTACGGACCACCAACCTTTGACGTATATTTTTGGGGATAAAGGCGGGATCCCACAGACGGCAGCTAGCCGACTTTAAAGGTGGGCGGCTCGCTTGGCCGCGTATGATTTTTCAATCGAATTCGTGAAATCAGCGGATAATGGTCCGGCTGACGCGTTGTCACGATTACCATTGCCATGTGAAGGCCGCTCCACTGACTCGGGGGAAATAGATTTTATAAATTTAGTAGAGGAGTCCCTACCGGTTTGTCACAAAGATGTAGCAAAAGAAACAGAACGTGACAATCTGTTATGTAAAATTAAAAGGTATATTTTATTCGGCTGGCCGTCGGTTCCGAGTAGCGAGGAAGAAAAATCATTTTTTGCAAGGAAACATGATTTTGCAGTACTGCAGGGTTGCGTTATTTATAAATATAGAATAGTAGTTCCATACATTTTACAAAAGAAAGTCTTAAACGAAATCCACGAAGGCCACTTCGGCATGAATAAAATGAAAAATTTAGCTCGAAATTACATTTATTGGGCAACTTTGGATCGCGATATAGAAGAGGTCTGTAGGGCCTGCGCGGCATGCCAATCCGTACGTGATGCCCCCCCCGCGAGCTCAGTTGCATCCCTGGGAGTTCCCATTGCACCCGTGGCAAAGGTTACATGCAGACTTTATGGATTGCGGGGGAGTTCGTTATTTCATTATGGTAGACGCACATTCAAAGTGGATTGAGGCCATTCCGATGCGAAGCACAACGGCTGAGTCCACTATTAAAGTCTTAAGGAGTCTTTTTGCTCGTTTTGGATTACCATCGCAACTCGTAACCGATAACGGCCCACCGTTCTCTTCCTCGGAGTTTAAACAATATTGTGAAAAAAATTGCATTAAACATACAACTTCGGCTCCGTATAGACCCCAGGGGAACGGCGCAGCGGAAAATGCAGTTAAAACTGTAAAGAAAACTGTTAAAAAGGCATTATTAGAAGGGGAAGATGCAAACACGGCGTTGAGTAAATTCCTCTTACAATATAGGAATAGCGAACATGCGACGACTGGAGTATCGCCAGCCGTTGCGCTTCAAGGTCGCCGGCTCCGGAGTCGGCTGGACGCGCTGCGCCCCGACGCGGCGGCCGCGGTGCGCGACCGGCAGGAGCAGCAGGTGGCGCGCTCGCCCCCAGCGCACAGGGAGTTCCACGTGGGGGACGCAGTGCTAGCTAGGGACTACACGGCTAAGGGGGACAAGTGGGCGGAAGCGACAGTCACAAAGAAAACCGGGCCCGTGTCGTATAAAGTTGAGATAGGTGAAGGCGTGGAGTGGCGTAGGCATGTTGACCAAATTATACCAAGCCGGGACAGCACTAATACTAAGGGACGGTTTTCACTATCGCGATTGAGCGACGCATCATGTCCGGAAGCGGTAACTTCTGATTGCCATCAGCGATCATCACTAGTCCCAGAGGTTGAGGACGGAGCCGAAGATGTATTTGAGGATGCGTCCGGAGACAGTGATAAGGGGACACGGGAAACGGCCTCAGAGGAGTGCAAATCCCCATCACCAACACCACTACCTTCAGGCGCATCCGCTCGGGCACTGCGTGCTTTCAAACGAGCCAATAAAATACAAAAAAATATTAAGTAGGCACTATGGTAGGCATTGATTATTAACTTATGTTGTACGCGATAACCTTTGATTTAGCGGGGAGAAATGTGACGTGTTAGGATAATAATTATCAATACGGTGGAGGGTAGGTATTATATTTTAATAAACCAGTCTGTTGCCAAGTCGTGCCTTTCATTGACGTCCCAGTACCTAATATGGGTGTGGTCGGATATGGACGGCTCATCTGAGACGTGCCGATTGGTTACTCGGTATGCGAGATTACCTGAACACCACGTTATATCTAGTACTTCCTGCCTAGAACGTGTGGTAAAGGTTGGTTTGCTACCCACGTTAAGAACAAATTGATTGTTGGTGAGCAAGTAGTCAAACGAGGACTCACCTCTTGCGTTCGTGTCGGAGCTGCCCCATGATGTGTGGTGGGAGTTGCAGTCGGTACCCACCAACAGCTGGGTTTCTCTCTCCAAACAATATTCCACTACCGGCGCCACCTTGTTCACCGGATCCTGGTCCTCTCCGGGTAGATATATGGAGCTGACTATGAGTGTCTCTGCACCTTTCCCCCCGAGGAAAATAGACCTCTATATACGCCTCTATATATATAGACCTCTATATACGCTGCAACAGCGTACACAGAGAAGGGATCGGGAAGTAATTTATATCTCTCTTGAAGAGCATGCATGCTCTTGGCCTCACTCCGCAGGTTTTATTTAATATCTTACCTGTCGAGCCCCACTACCGTGGTTTTTTTCAGCCCCGGTTCTTGGATCAAGGCTATATCCAGGTCCTCAGAGAGGAATCTTTGGCAAAGGGCAGCTGTGGCTGCCTTTGAGTGCTGGAGGTTTACTTGTATCGCCTTAGGGCCGATTTCACCGTTGAAATTGAACGCGTTCAATTCACTTGAACTCGGTTTACGCGCTAAACTGAGTTCCGTTCCTATGTTTTCGCTCGATTGATCGCGTTTAAGCGTTGATCGCGTTCAATTTCGACGGTGAAATCGGCCCTTAATCATTGTGTTGTTTTGGGGGATTGGGAGGGGAAGGGCTAGGAAATTTAGCTAAGACGGAGGGATGGGATAGGATTATATATAGGTGCCTAGGTTGTGTCTGTTTCTTTACGATGGTGGTGTGTTTTATTAAGCAGGTTTCTTGCGGCCTTCCTGCTGGAGTGCTCCTGTGCTAGGGACGGTAGATAGGTAGACCGGAAAGCCGAAGCAAAACGGACCCAGCAACCTCCTTAAAGGTAGGCTTCGGGTTTCCGGTTGATTACCCTCCAACTCGAGAGGTCCGGCATTGTATCGGCGTCGTGTTTGGCTTCCTGTATCCAGGCCGTACGGTACCTGGGCTTGGGCATCTCCTCTTCGTTTACGACGGAGAGATTAGCCCCATCCCAGGGTTTAATGATCGGCAGTTTGCGGATGAGACACTCCTTTAAGTCCTCATCTGCGCGCGCCAAAAGGATGCCACCCGAGCACGGTTTGCATCCAATAAAGCTGGGGCCGTCACCATCGTCTAAGGTGTCAATACACTCCAAGATAGCACTTTGAAGCATTTCGACCCTCTCCTGGTCCATTTTACCCAGGGCGTCTATGACGAGAAACCTCCTTAAAGGTAGGCTTCGAGGTGGAAGGCTCGCCAAGTTTCAGTGCCTTGGCAGGATTACCTTGATTCGAGGTAGACGAGGTATTGAGAGGGCGCTTTGACGCCCGCTCCCTCGTTTCCCCCTTCTCTCGGGTCCTCTGCTTGGTATTTTCACTCATGCGCAGTTCTATCGCCTGCTCGAAGGTCATACCCTTCGCTACGAGCCGATATATTTGTTTTCTATCAGCTCCAGAGAGCTTAACCCTGGGTTTACTCTCTGGCCCCTTGGTCAACGTGTTCCTTTGGTGCGTTGCGCCCAGAGGGGTCGACTCTGCATTGGAAGTAACTGGTCCCTCAGTCCCAGGTGCTCCAGCAGTGTTCGTATGCTCCTCAGTATTGCTACCAAGGAGTATAGCCTCGGAGGTACCTAGTACCAATTGGGTAGAATTTAAATGGTCGTCTATTATGTCTAAAATATCCATATAGTTCCCACGAGAAGCTAGGGAAGTAAAGGTCCACCCCCTGCAGAATGAAAATTAAGGTCATTATTAGACTGCTATTAATTGTTAGCATGATTAATTATAGTTGCACCTAGTGCGTTTTTTATAAAGGCTTATTTTAGATTTTAATACATTTTTAGGTGTTATATTTTAAGAAATAACTACTTAGTTCAAACAAAAGATACAATTTACTGAGAGTAAATTTTAACTCTATAACTATCAGTTGAACCAAGATCTATGCTAATTTTGTACTTTCTTTTTTTACGTGAACTTTTTCTAATAAAACATTTTAAAATATACTGTTGTTTTTCTAATTAAGTAAAAATACCTACACTTATTTCCTAATTGAGTCGTTATCCAAGGAAAAATATTTTGTCAAAAAGAGACTTAACTTTTATATGTTTTTTTTTGTATTAAAAACTTAATAAAACAGTGACCTAAATAAATGGTGGTCCGATTTTTTTGTCAATTTTTGAGTAAAATATTGACCTATTTTTAATTACGTCATAAATTGACTGGGGTGGATTTCATGAAATAATGACGCATCTCAAAATTGTTTTTTTCAAACATTTTTTTTTACCATCATATTACTATAAATTCATTTATTTTTTTGCTAAATCTAAAAGAATATATTCGTAGGCTTAAACCGTAATTTTTGTTTATTCTTACTCATCATAGTTAAAATTTTATGGAGTTTAAAGTATATGCTCTAAAATCACAAATCGTTTTTTGCCATTTACCAAAACTTAGCAATTTCGAATTGAGTCATTATTTTATATATCGTTTTTCCGAATCGCCACGTCAAAATACACACAAAAAGCATCTTACTTTGCTGTAGATCGATTATGGACCAAATCTGATATCTCGACCAAAGGTATGGCTTAACGCTGAAAATTCGACTTTGCTTATACGATGTTTTATATGTTTTACCCGATATCGCCCCATAAAAATACATACGAAAAGCATCTTACTTTGCTGTAGATCGATATATGACCAAATCCGATATCTCGACCCAAGGTATGGCTTTGACGCCGAAAATTCGACTTTGCTTATACGACGTTTAATATTGTTTTCCCAAATCGCCCCATAAAAATACAAACGAAAAGTATCTTACTTTGCTGTAGATCGATTATCACCAAATCCGATATCTCGACTCAAGGTATGGCTTGACGCCGAAAATTCGACTTTGCTTATACGACGTTTAATATTGTTTTCCCGAATCGCCCCATAAAAATACATACGAAAAGCATCTTACTTTGCTGTAGATCGATTATGACCAACTCCGATATCTCGGACCCAAGGTATGGCTTGACGCCGAAAATTCAACTTTGCTTATACGATGCTTTATATCGTTTTTCCAGAATCGCCACGTCAAAATACACACAAAAAGCATCTTACTTTGCTGTAGATCGATTATGACCAACTCCGATATCTCGACCCAAGGTATGGCTTGACGCCGAAAACTCATCTTTGCTTATACGATGTTTTATATCGTCTTCCGAATCGCCACCGTCAAAATACACATAAAAAGCATCTTACTTTGCTGTAGATCGATTTTGACCAAATCTGATATCTCGACCAAAGGTATGGGCTTAACGCTGAAATTCGACTTTGCTTATACGATGTTTTATATGTTTTTCCCGAGATCGCCCCATAAAAATACATACGAAAAGCATCTTTACTTTGCTGTAGATCGATTATGACCAAATCCGATATCTCGACCCAAGGTATGGCTTGACGCCGAAAATTCAACTTTGCTTTTACGATGTTTCATATGGTTTCCCCTAATCGCCGCGTCAAAATACATACAAAAAGCATCTTAGTTTGTTTGTAGATTGATTATGACCAAATCTGATATCTCGACCATTGGTATGGCTTAACGCCTGAAAATTCGACTTTGCTTATACGACGTTATATATGGTTTTCCCGAATCACCCATAAAAATACATACGAAAAGCATCTTACTTTGCTGTAGAATCGATTATGACCAAATCCGATATCTCGACCCAAGGTATGGCTTGACGCCGAAAATTCGACTTTGCTTATACGACGTTTAATATTGTTTTTCCGAATCGCCCCATAAAAATACATACGAAAAGCATCTTACTTTGCTGTAGATCGATTATGACCAACCTCCGATATCTCGACCCAAGGTATGGCTTGACGCCGAAAATTCAACTTTGCTTATACGATGCTTTATATCGTTTTTCCGAATCGCCACGTCAAAATACACACAAAAAGCATCTTACTTTGCTGTAGATCGATTATGACCAAATCTGATATCTCGACCAAAGGTATGGCTTAACGCTGAAAATTCGACTTTGCTTATACGATGTTTTATATGTTTTTCCCGAATCGCCCCATAAAAGTACATACGAAAAGCATCTTACTTTGCTGTAGATCGATTATGACCAAATCCGATATCTCGACCCAAGGTATGGCTTGACGCCGAAAATTCAACTTTGCTTATACGATGTTTTATATCGTTTTTCCCGAATCGCCACGTCAAAATACACACAAAAAGCATCTTACTTTGCTGTAGATCGATTATGACCAAATCTGATATCTCGACCAAAGGTAGGTATGGCTTAACGCTGAAAATTCGACTTTGCTAATACGATGTTTTATATGTTTTTTCCCGAATCGCCCCATAAAAATACATACGAAAAGCATCTTACTTTGCTGTAGATCGATTATGACCAAATCCGATATCTCGACCCAAGGTATGGCTTGACGCCGAAAATTCAACTTTGCTTATTACGATGCTTTATATCGTTTTTCTGAATCGCCACGTCAAAATACACACAAAAAGCATCTTACTTTGCTGTAGAATCGATTATGACCAAATCTGATATCTCGACAAAGGTATGGCTTAACGCTGAAAATTCGACTTTGCTTATACGATGTTTTATATGTTTTTCCCGAATCGCCCCATAAAAGTACATACGAAAAGCATCTTACTTTGCTGTAGATCGATTATGACCAAATCCGATATCTCGACCCAAGGTATGGCTTGACGCCGAAAATTCAACTTTGCTTATACGATGTTTTATATCGTTTTTCGGAATCGCCACGTCAAAATACACACAAAAAGCATCTTACTTTGCTGTAGATCGATAATGACCAAATCTGATATCTCGACCAAAGGTATGGCTTAATGTTGATTTTTAGGTGGAATTAAATGAAAATACGCAGTAGACTCGGACAAAATAATGCAGGACGCATTTATTATTTGCAAGATGACATTTAAAGAGCAAGTGTGCTAACCAGAGTTTTTTTTTTTATATAGGTTGCGTTCTCAATCCTAACACTCCCTCTAGAACGCAAACTCATTTTTCTAATACAATACAAATATTTCTTATAAGTAGCGCAACCCTAGTTTACTATTAAACCCATTTTACTAACACAATACATATGTTTCTCAAAAGTACCCTTCGTTAAGTTATCAGCTACCATATTACAACCACTCATAAAACAAAATTTTACTTTAGCTTTCACAATGTTCTCTCTAATAAAATGCAAGCGTATATGATATGCTTGAATTCACCAAATCACTGAACTCCACCACAGAGGATATTTCCACTTTCCGCGAGGAGCTCAACGATATCAAGTCCCAATTGAAAGATTTGAATAAATATAAAGCTGAGGTGATTAGCCTGCGGGCAGAGGTAGCTGAGCTTCGCAAGGATATTGCCATCAGGGATCAGCGACACTTCCTGAAGGACGTCGAAATTACAGGTATCACTGAAAACAAATCTGAAAACCTTCAACAAATCGTAAGTGTGATATCTGCTACATTGGGGGTAGACCTGGATCCTCGAGATGTTGATGACGTCAGGCGTGTGGGGGCTCCTGGAAATGCTGGTGCGCTTGAGCGTCCGCGACCAATCGTGGTGACTATGAGTCGCCGCGCCCCGCGTGATCAACTGCTCCGCGCAGCGCGCTCCCGGCGTGGACTCACAACTGATAAACTGAATCTCACGGGTAACCCTCGCCGTGTCTTCCTAAATGAACATTTAACTAAAGAAAATAGAATTCTATTCAGCAAGGCTCGAAAGGTGGGCAGTGACCTTCATTTTAAATATGTATGGACATCTAATGGTAACATATTCATGCGACGTTCAGAAACAAGTTCGGTCCTCCGTGTCACGTCTGAAGAGATTCTTGAAAAACTTGTAACCCAAAGCAATCCCTTGTCTACCTCACAAAACACTTTGCAGTATTCCTGATGCCGTTGGAAAACCGTTAGAGGCTTCCTTGTTGCAGTTCTTTGTAACTTTAAATATTTTTTCTAAAAAAAAAAACCTTTTTTGCTTATCAAATGAGAAAATATATACTTTGTACATTTAATAATAATTTAACGCATCCAAAGTTTTACTGTCCAGATTTACTTGTGGTCAAGATACTGTTTGCATTTTTCTTTTACACTGTGTCAAGCTGTAGCCATATGTGCTTAGTTGCCAATACAATATCAATATCATTTCAAGTGATATACTTTTGTAGCGCTGCGAAACATCAATTTTTAGCTACACAATATTTAAAATTACCATATATTGTCTGCTGTATAAGAACGGTACATACTGTAACACTCTCTCTCGCGGTTATTATTACTATGATTCACTTAATTATGACTTCTGCTATTGCTTATCTTAACAAATATGGTTAAATTAGACTCTACAAATGAAATTGATTTAATGCCCGAAATTACATGCTATGAAACAATAAACCCTGACGAGTGTAACAAACTGATCGCCCCTCCTTGCGACTTTACAGTTCTTACTTTAAACATTAGAAGCATAAACAAGAATTTTGATGCTTTCTTAGTACATTTGCGAAGGCTGAACATAGCTTTTGATGTCCTTGTCTTGACTGAGTGTAGACTGAATGACACCTTCACTTTAGAAGCTATTCCTGGATATGTATGTTATTTCACTAAAGATAATATTAATCAAAATGGTGGTGTGGTTGTTTATGTGAGTTCTGTATGGTCAGTTGAAGTAAGGGAACCTATTTTTAATGACGCCTGTTGCCTTACATTGAATATAAATGGAAAAATGTCGATCCTAGCCATATATAGGTCCCCATCATTTAGAAATATAAATACTTTTCTTTCTTCTCTTGACGATAATCTTAGAGCGCTTAAAAGTAGTAACTGTATCATTATGGCAGGAGACATCAACATTGATATTCTTGCATCTGATTCTACCGAATACCTGTGCTTGTGCGCTGGGCATGGACTTGAGCCAGCTATTACCAAACCTACTCGTTTAAAAGCTTGCTTGGACCACATAATGATAAAATCTAAGAATCGGTCGGTTGCTGTTGTTTGTGACTCTGACATTACTGACCACAAGACGGCAATGGTGGGTGTCATTACCAAAACAAATCACTCCAAGGACGGCAGACATAACATAAAACGTGTAGTGGACTACGATGGAGCTTGTAGCGACTTGAAACTAGTGGATTGGACTACTATCACGTCCATATCTTCTTTAGATGACGCTGTGGACTCTTATATGAAGGTTATCAGTGATGCTATGGACAAGAATTCTAAAACGGTTAAAATATCTAGATCAAAACGTATTCTAAGGCCTTGGATGACTCCTGGATTGCTGAGGTGCTCACGACACAGGGATAAGCTTCACGCTAAGCTTAGACAAGATCCAGCCAACGAAGTGGCCAGGGTCTCATACAGACGCTATAGAAATTTCTACACTGAGCTAATTCAAAAAATAAAATCTGCATACGAAAAAGACCAGCTCCAAAGTAATAGCAGAGACACTAAGCAATTATGGAAATCCGTTAAAAATATTTGCAACTTAAATTCTAAATCCTCTCAACCAACTGAACTTCTTTCAGCAGATAACAGCCCGGAGTTTTCCATGACAAAGTGTAACACCCACTTCTCGACAGTTGGAGATAAACTATCAAATAATATACTTTCACAATATAGGCTCACAGAACATGAAATGGCGTCCAAATCGAAGATCTCCAACAAAGTCCCACATTCCTTCTTCATGGGACCTACCGATCAACACGAAGTTCTAAGCATCATAGGCCATCTCAGGACTGAGAGCGCATCGGGTGTTGATGGAGTCAGTACAACTCTGGTAAAGCAAGCGGGGAATATACTTTGCGAACCTCTAACATTTCTATGCAATCTTAGCCTGGAGTCTGGCAGCTTCCCAAGGGCGTGGAAAATAGCACAGGTCACCCCTATCTATAAAGCTGGTCCCAGAAACATTCCAGATAATTACAGACCGATTTCGTTGCTGAGTGTTTTCTCTAAGATTCTGGAGAAAATTGTAAACAGGCGCCTTACCAAGTATTTGGAGCTAAATGATATTCTGTCGCCCAGACAATTTGGCTTCAGACGACACAAATCTACAGAAGACGCCGTATCTCTACTGACAGAACTTATCTCCGGTAACCTCGACAAAGGCCAAAAATGTGCAGGAGTGTTTTTGGACTTGGCCAAGGCATTCGACACAGTTTCCTCAAAAATACTGCTCCGAAAGCTGGAAGGTATTGGTGTACGGGGCCTGGCGCTTGACTGGTTCCAGAGTTACCTATCGGACAGACAACAATTAACAAAGATAGGACTTTTTGAAAGCGGTTTACTTCCTGTGCGTTTTGGTGTACCCCAGGGGAGTATACTTGGCCCAACCCTGTTCATTGTTTACATGAATGACATTCATGGCTTGCCACTGAGCTGCGCCGAGATTATCTGTTACGCTGATGATACCGTAATTCTTTTCACCGGCGGTGATTGGAACAGTACACTGCAAACTGCAGAAAAGGGTATGTCGATTGTATGCAGCTGGCTCCGCAATAATTTACTTACACTGAATTTTAATAAAACGAACTTTATCTGTTTCCATAAGACTGCAGCTTCAAAACCTAGTTGTGGTGATGGAATCACAATACACACATGTAACTATAACTGCTCTCAACTGCCTAGTTTGTGCTCTTGTGATTCTATTACCCGCACTAAGGTAACTAAGTACTTGGGTATTTATGTCGATGAAAATCTTAATTTTAAAAGTCACATAAATCACATGGCCAAACGTGTTCGTAAAATATCCGGAATCTTCAGAAAACTAAGAAACTCTGCAAACAGAGAACTCCTGATTCTGATCTACAGGTCTCTTTGTGAGTCAATAATCGGATATTGTCTTCCTGTATGGGGTGGTGCCGCCAAGACAACAATGATGCAGGTGGAACGCGCAAATAGATGTGTAATCAAGGTCATGCTCAGAAAGCCATACAGGTATCCTACGACAAAGCTTTATAGGGAAGCTCAGGTGCTATCTGTCCGCCAGTTATTTATTTTAAGAACATGTTTGATAGTTCACAAACAGATAATAAACTCAAACATATACAGTAGCCTTCTTAGGAAAAGAGTCTTTAAAATTCCCACACCTACAATAAGCTCTCAGTTTGCAAGCAGATTTGGTGAATCTCTGAGGTCCCGCGTATATAATTCGACAGTACGTCTCTGTAATATCAAAGAACTACCTATCTCAGATGCCAAATTAGCACTGGTAAATTGGTTAAGACTTCTTGACTACGCAGACACAGAACGTATCATTAGTAACCTAACCAGTTGATGTTTTAATGTTGGATGTGTATAAAATTCTAAATTGTATTCAATCATTTAAATTTTTATTGTTCATATTTGTCTTTTGTTTTTTTTTCTTTTACTGACACTACATAATATTTAAATGATTTCTGGCCGTCCAAGATACAGGCATTGCCTAGTTTGGAGGCTCCTGTTCAATGTTTGTGGCATAGTATGTGTAGTGCACTTAAATTAAATTTTAATCGTATGTATGTAACTGTGGTTATTTTTTCTGTGCAATAAATACATTTTTATCTTTATCTTTTTATCTTATCTTATCTATGTGTTTAGTCTTAGGTTTATAACAATCAGTAGAAGCTAGTCTTATTGCACTTTGGTTGTCACAGTATATGAGTAAGGCAGTATCTGAACATTGTCTGAGTTCAGTTTGAAGTTCGTGCAGCCATAAAGCCTCCTGAGTCGCCGCCGCCATCGCCATATACTCCGCCTCTGCTGTACTGAGCGCCACAGTTTGCTGCTTACAGGAGTTCCAGCATATGCAAGCATTTTGGAAAATAAATGCATAACCTGTGCATGATTTTCTATCCAGCGGATCACTGGCCCAGTCTGCATCACAGTACCCAGTTATTTCTCTCGAATCCTCCTTGACATAACATAGCTTGAGTTGTTTGGTACCCTGAAGATATCTGAAGACTCTTTTAACTCCAAGCCAATGTTGAGTTCCGGGATCATTACAATACTGGCTTAATTTATTCACTGCATATGTTATATCAGGTCTTGCAACTTGTGCCAGATATATCAGACAACCCACAGCTTCTCTGTATGGGAAATGGCTATTTTCATTCTCAGGTTTCTTATCAAATTTCATATTGACCTCTATTGGAGTGCATACTGGTTTGCACTCTGACATGCCGAACCGATCCAACACTAGGTTGATATATTTTTCCTGGTCTATCATGATCTCACCTGCCTCACGGTTTCTGGTTATGTTTATGCCAATACACTGCTTCATTTCACCCAGATCCTTCATACAAAATTCTTTCTTTAATTTTTCCTTAGTATCTGTTACTGTTTCCTTATCACTTGTGAAGATAAGAAAATCATCCACCCATACTGCAATAAATATCATTTTTAATTCATTTACTGAAAAATAGATACATGGATCAATCTTTGATCTTTCCAAACCAATACTGAGTAAAACATTGTTCAATTTTAAGTTCCATTGACGGCTAGCCTGCTTCAGTCCATAGATTGATTTATGTAAGTGACATACTAGAGCATTCTCTTCAAAACATTCTGGTTGTGACATATACATCTCGGTGTCTATGTCACCCTGAAGAAAGGCACTAATGGCATCCATCTGCATCATCTCTAGGGCATACTTAGCAGCTAGAGCAAGCAGGTATCTTACTGATGTGTATCTCACCACAGGAGCATAGACTTCATCATAATCATTCCCTTTTCTTTGAGCACACCCCTTTATGACTAATCTGGCTTTGAAGCAAATAATCTCAGCTTTCTCATTGGTCTTACTTTTGAATACCCACTTACAGGGGAGGGCTCTTTTTCCCGGTGGTAACTCTACCAGTGACCAAGTTTTATTCTTCATTAAGGAGTCATATTCCTCTTGCATGGCTTCCTTCCAGTAAGCAGCATTAGGAGAGGAAAGAGCCTCTTCAACAGTCTGAGGATCATTTAGATCAAGTATGGGACAAAAGTAACTTACATCATGCTCATCACTCTCTGCATACTTGACAGGTCGGCGAGGACGTAAATTGATATTACGCACTGGTGTCGACGCCACCGGTCGCTGTGGTATGTAAGATGAGTCACCATTGTCGCCAGATACATACTCGTCACTTGATGAATGATCTGTGCTTTCTTCTAATTTTTCATTACAGGCTTCCTCAGTTGACTGTGTTCCAGATCCACTGTTTGAAGAAGGTAAGTACACATTATCATATTTCTGTACATTTTCTAAGAATACCACATCTCTACTCTTAGTGACTTTATTACTGTGTGGATCAAGTAGCCTATATCCTTTAGTAAATTCACAATAGCCAACAAATGTAAGTTTTCTAGATTTAGAGTCCCATTTTTGGCGTTTCTCTTTAGGTATTTGAGCCATGACTTCGTAGCCAAAAATTCTTATATTTGATAAATCTGGTTTTGTACCTGACCACATTTCCATCGGAGTCTTACCATCAAGTGATCTTGTGGGCGATCTATTAACAATGTAGGCAGCTGTCGCTAGGGCTTCGCCCCATAGCTGCTTCGGCAAATGAGCATCAAACAACATACACCTAGCCCTTTCTACTAGTGTCCTATTCATCCTCTCTGCAAGACCGTTCTGTTGAGGTGAGTATGGGGTACTTGTTTGATGTTCAATTCCGTGCCTGCTAAGAAAACTATCAAATTCCTTATTACAGTACTCCTTGCCATTGTCTGACCGAACAACTTTTATCTTATTTCCAAGCTCATTCTCTACTTTACTTTTATAATCTTTAAATACTTCAAGTACACTCAATTTGTCCTTCAAAATATAAACATGAACTCTCCTGGTATAATCATCGATGAAGGTTATAAAATATTTCATACCTCCCAGTACTGCTTGTTCCATGGGTCCACATAGGTCTGTGTGGATAAGTTGCAGTGGGTGTGAAGCTCTGGAACCCGTGTTATTGAAAGGAAGTCTTGCCTGTTTCCCTTCGAGGCAGGTGGTACATGTGATGGGACCCTTACTGTTATCCGGAAATGGAGTGACTCCCTCTGTACACTCCGGCAGCTTGCTAACATCTGAAAAGTTTAGGTGTCCCATGCGTCTGTGCCACAGGACAAGATCGGTTGAGTCACTTGAACATGAAAGATTGGAAAAGACTTCTCTATGTGTATTTAACTGATAGAGGTTGTTTACGAGTTCCGCTGTACACAGGAATTTACCATTTTTATCATGAATATCACAGCATTTATCTCTAAAAGTTACTTTACAGCCGTTCTTCACCATTGCACTAACTGACAAGAGATTGGCAGCAAGTTTAGGTATGTAAAGAACTTCTCTTACCTGGATCTTAGTCTCACTATTACTGTTCATCAACAAATTAACCTTTCCCATACTGTCCACTGAGAGTGATGTCTTACTGGCTACTGTTATGGTGGGTACTGGAGGGCTTGTGACATCATACATCCAATCACTTCTGTTGGTCATGTGCATGGAGGCACCTGAGTCCACATACCACAGGTCCGGATTCATTGTCTGTGAACATGCTGAAAATGCTGCAACAAAACTCTTATTTTCATCTGCTTTTTCTGTAGGCTTCTTCTTGGGAGCATGACAGTTCTTGGCAAAGTGTCCATGCTTATTGCAATTATAGCAACGGGGCCCTCTGTGACTGAAGGCCTTAGAATTAGAGCTACGACTCCCTGGAGTGGCGGGCTTCCTAGTGAAGAATGCTGTACTCTCTGAGCATTGTACTTCCTGCAGGAGCTTTGTCTTGATCGCGTCCGCGCTGATCTTGATCCCTGAGCTCTCTAAACCCATGATCATTGGCTTATAAGTTTCCGGTAAGCCAGCCAACATCAGCGTTCCTAACCACTCATCATTAATGTCAAACTTGATATTCCTTAACTTATGTGCGGTTGACATTATTTTAGTCACATAGTCATCAACGCTTCGAGAACCATCCAATGTAGTGGTGATGTGGTCTCTCAACAGAGCTACTTTCCTATACAACCCGCTGTCATCAAATGCCTGTTCTAATTTTTCCCAGACTTCTTTACACGTAGTCGCATTTTGAACATGTACATAGTTGATTGGGTCGAGCAGTAGGATAAGCTTAGATTTCGCCTTCGTTTCCTTCTTCGCGTCGGTGTTCGTTCCAGTAACACAACTCCATAGATCTTCGAGACAAAAATACGCTTCCACGGCGAACTTCCAACTCGCGTAATTGTCGCGCCCCAAGAGTCTGTCTATGTGGAATGGATTGTGGCCTGTACTGGACATCTTCTTCACGTAATTTCTGATATTTTCGACGATTACTGAGACTGACGCCGCTGCAGACGGATTACGCGCCAACGCCGGTAACCTCCAAATGTATGACGGAGCAAATACGCCGGCCGGTTTTTGTTACTTTTCACTGCGACTTTCTATTTAATCAACTATGCTCTGCTACCATGTTGATTTTTAGGTGGAATTAAATGAAAATACGCAGTAGACTCGGACTAAATAATGCAGGACGCATTTATTATTTGCAAGATGACATTTAGAGAGCAAGTGTGCTAACCAGAGAGTTTTTTTTTTTTTATATAGGTTGCGTTCTCAATCCTAACACTTAACGCTGAAAATTCGACTTTGCTTATACGATGTTTTATATGTTTTTCCCGAATTGCCCCATAAAAATACATACGAAAAGCATCTTACTTTGCTGTAGATCGATTATGACCAAATCCGATATCTCGACCCAAGGTATGGCTTGACGCCGAAAATTCAACTTTGCTTATACGATGTTTCATATGGTTTCCCCTAATCGCCGCGTCAAAATACATACAAAAAGCATCTTAGTTTGTTGTAGATTGATTATGACCAAATCTGATATCTCGACCATTGGTATGGCTTAACGCTGAAAATTCGACTTTGCTTATACGACGTTTTATATGGTTTTCCCGAATCGCCCCATAAAAATACATACGAAAAGCATCTTACTTTGCTGTAGATCGATTATGACCAAATCCGATATCTCGACTCAAGGTATGGCTTGACGCCGAAAATTCGACTTTGCTTATACGACGTTTAATATTGTTTTCCCGAATCGCCCCATAAAAATACATACGAACAGCATCTTATTTTGCTGTAGATCGATTATGACCAAATCCGATAACTCGACCCAAGCTATGGCTTGACGCCGAAAATTTAACTTTGCTTATACGATGTTTTATATCGTTTTTCCGAATCGCCACGTCAAAATACACACAAAAAGCATCTTACTTTGCTGTACATCGATTATGACCAAATCCGATAACTCGACCCAAGGTATGGCTTGACGCCGAAAATTCAAAATTGCTTATACGATGTTTTATATCGTTTTTCCGAATCGCCACGTCAAAAAACACACAAAAAGTATCTTTTTTTGCTGTAGATCGATTATGACCAAATCCGATATCTCGACCCAAGGTATGGCTTGACGCTGAAAATCCGACTTTGCTTATACGATGTTTTATATGTTTTTCCCGAATCGCCCCATAAAAATACATACGAAAAGCATCTTATTTTGCTGTAGATCGATTATGACCAAATCCGATAACTCGACCCAAGCTATGGCTTGACGCCGAAAATTCGACTTTGCTTATACGACGTTTAATATTGTTTTCCCGAATCGCCCCATAAAAATACATACGAAAAGCATCTTACTTTGCTGTAGATCGATTATGACCAAATCCGATATCTCGACCCAAGGTATGGCTTGACGCCGAAAATTCAACTTTGCTTATACATACATTTGTATGACGGAGCAAATACGCCGGCCGGTTTTTGTTACTTTTCACTGCGACTTTCTATTTAATCAACTATGCTCTGCTACCATGTTGATTTTTAGGTGGAATTAAATGAAAATACGCAGTAGACTCGGACTAAATAATGCAGGACGCATTTATTATTTGCAAGATGACATTTAGAGAGCAAGTGTGCTAACCAGAGAGTTTTTTTTTTTTATATAGGTTGCGTTCTCAATCCTAACACTTAACGCTGAAAATTCGACTTTGCTTATACGATGTTTTATATGTTTTTCCCGAATTGCCCCATAAAAATACATACGAAAAGCATCTTACTTTGCTGTAGATCGATTATGACCAAATCCGATATCTCGACCCAAGGTATGGCTTGACGCCGAAAATTCAACTTTGCTTATACGATGTTTCATATGGTTTCCCCTAATCGCCGCGTCAAAATACATACAAAAAGCATCTTAGTTTGTTGTAGATTGATTATGACCAAATCTGATATCTCGACCATTGGTATGGCTTAACGCTGAAAATTCGACTTTGCTTATACGACGTTTTATATGGTTTTCCCGAATCGCCCCATAAAAATACATACGAAAAGCATCTTACTTTGCTGTAGATCGATTATGACCAAATCCGATATCTCGACTCAAGGTATGGCTTGACGCCGAAAATTCGACTTTGCTTATACGACGTTTAATATTGTTTTCCCGAATCGCCCCATAAAAATACATACGAACAGCATCTTATTTTGCTGTAGATCGATTATGACCAAATCCGATAACTCGACCCAAGCTATGGCTTGACGCCGAAAATTTAACTTTGCTTATACGATGTTTTATATCGTTTTTCCGAATCGCCACGTCAAAATACACACAAAAAGCATCTTACTTTGCTGTACATCGATTATGACCAAATCCGATAACTCGACCCAAGGTATGGCTTGACGCCGAAAATTCAAAATTGCTTATACGATGTTTATATCGTTTTTTCCGAATCGCCACGTCAAAAAAACACACGAAAAGTATCTTTTTTTGCTGTAGATCGATTATGACCAAATCCGATATCTCGACCCAAGGTATGGCTTGACGCTGAAAATCCGACTTTGCTTATACGATGTTTTATATGTTTTTCCCGAATCGCCCCATAAAAATACATACGAAAAGCATCTTATTTTGCTGTAGATCGATTATGACCAAATCCGATAACTCGACCCAAGCTATGGCTTGACGCCGAAAATTCGACTTTGCTTATACGACGTTTAATATTGTTTTCCCGAATCGCCCCATAAAAATACATACGAAAAGCATCTTACTTTGCTGTAGATCGATTATGACCAAATCCGATATCTCGACCCAAGGTATGGCTTGACGCCGAAAATTCAACTTTGCTTATACGATGTTTTATATCGTTTTTCCGAATCGCCACGTCAAAATACACACAAAAAGCATCTTACTTTGCTGTAGATCGATTATGACCAAATCTGATATCTCGACCAAAGGTATGGCTTAACGCTGAAAATTCGACTTTGCTTATACGATGTTTTATATGTTTTTCCTGAATCGCCCCATAAAAATACAAACGAAAAGCATCTTACTTTGCTGTAGATCGATTATGACCAAATCCGATATCTCGACCCAAGGTATGGCTTGACGCCGAAAATTCAACTTTGCTTATACGATGTTTTATATCGTTTTTCCGAATCGCCACTTCAAAATACACACAAAAAGCATCTTACTTTGCTGTAGATCGATTATGACCAAATCTGATATCTCGACCCACGGTATGGCTTGACGCTGAAAATTCGACTTTGCTTATACGACGTTTAATATTGTTTTCCCGAATCGCCCCATAAAAATACATACGAAAAGCATCTTACTTTTCTGTAGATCGATTATGACCAAATCCGATATCTCGACCCAAGGTATGGCTTGACGCCGAAAATTCAACTTTGCTTATACGATGCTTTATATCGTTTTTCCGAATCGCCACGTCAAAATACACACAAAAAGCATCTTACTTTGCTGTAGATCGATTATGACCAAATCTGATATCTCGACCGAAGGTATGGCTTAACGCTGAAAATTCGACTTTGCTTATACGATGTTTTATATGTTTTTCCCGAATCGCCCCATAAAAAATACATACGAAAAGCATCTTACTTTGCTGTAAATCGATTATGACCAAATCCGATATCTCGACCCAAGGTATGGCTTGACGCCAAAAATTCAACTTTGCTTATACGATGTTTTATATCGTTTTTCCGAATCGCCACGTCAAAATACACACAAAAAGCATCTTACTTTGCTGTAGATCGATTATGTCCAAATCCGATAACTTGACCCAAGCTATGGCTTGACGCCGAAAATTCGACTTTGCTTATACGATGTTTTATATGTTTTTCCTGAATCCCCCCATAAAAATACATACGAAAAGCATCTTACTTTGCTGTAGATCGATTATGACCAAATCCGATATCTCGACCCAAGGTATGGCTTGACGCCAAAAATTCAACTTTGCTTATACGATGTTTTATATCGTTTTTCCGAATCGCCACGTCAAAATACACACAAAAAGCATCTTACTTTGCTGTAGATCGATTATGTCCAAATCCGATAACTTGACCCAAGCTATGGCTGGACGCCGAAAATTCGACTTTGCTTATACGACGTTTAATATTGTTTTCCCGAATCGCCCCATAAAAATACATACAAAAAGCATCTTACTTTTCTGAAGATCGATTATGACCAAATCCGATATCTCGACCCATGGTATGGCTTGACGATGTTTTATATCGTTTTTCCGAATCCGCCACGTCAAAATACACACAAAAAGCATCTTACTTTGCTGTAGATCGATTATGACCAAATCCGATAACTCGACCAAAGGTATGGCTTAACGCTGAAAATTCAACTTTGCTTATACGATGTTTTATATGTTTTTCCCGAATCGCCCCATAAAAATACATACGAAAAGCATCTTACTTTGCTGTAGATCGATTATGACCAAATCCGATATCTCGACCCTAGGTATGGCTTGACGCCGAAAATTCAACTTTGCTTATACGATGCTTTATATCGTTTTTCCGAATCGCCACTTCAAAATGCACACAAAAAGCAACTTACTTTGCTGTAGATCGATTATGACCAACTCCGATAACTCGACCCAAGGTATGGCTTGACGCCGAAAATTCGACTTTGCTTATACGACGTTTAATATTGTTTTCCCGAATCGCCCCATAAAAATACATACAAAAAGCATCTTACTTTTCTGTAGATCGATTATGACCAAATCCGATATCTCGACCCATGGTATGGCTTGACGATGTTTTATATCGTTTTTCCGAATCCGCCACGTCAAAATACACACAAAAAGCATCTTACTTTGCTGTAGATCGATTATGACCAAATCCGATAACTCGACCCAAGGTATGGCTTGACGCCGAAAATTCGACTTTGCTTATACGACGTTTAATATTGTTTTCCCGAATCGCCCCATAAAAATACATACAAAAAGCATCTTACTTTTCTGTAGATCGATTATGACCAAATCCGATATCTCGACCCATGGTATGGCTTGACGATGTTTTATATCGTTTTCTGAATCCGCCACGTCAAAATACACACAAAAAGCATCTTACTTTGCTGTAGATCGATTATGACCAAATCCGATAACTCGACCCAAGGTATGGCTTGACGCCGAAAATTCAACTTTGCTTATGCGATGCTTTATATCGTTTTTCCGAATCGCCACGTCAAAATACACACAAAAAGCATCTTACTTTGCTGTAGATCGATTATGACCAAATCTGATATATCGACCAAAGGTATGGCTTAACGCTAAAAATTCGACTTTGCTTATACGATGTTTAATATGTTTTTCCTGAATCGCCCCATTAAAATACATACGAAAAGCATCTTACTTTGCTGTAGATCGATTATGTCCAAATCCGATAACTTGACCCAAGCTATGGCTTGACGCCGAAAATTCGACTTTGCTTATACGACGTTTAATATTGTTTTCCCGAATCGCCCCATAAAAATACATACGAAAAGCATCTTACTTTGATGTAGATCGATTATGACCAAATCCGATATCTCGACCCAAGTTATGGCTTGACGCCGAAAATTCGAACTTTGCTTATACGATGCTTTTATCGTTTTTTCCGAATCGCCACGTCAAAATACACACAAAAAGCATCTTACTTTGCTGTAGATAGATTATGACCAAATCTGATATCTCGACCAAAGGTATGGCTTAACGCTGAAAATTCAACTTTGCTTATACGATGTTTTATATGTTTTTCCCGAATCGCCCCATTAAAATACATACGAAAAACATCTTACTTTGCTGTAGATCGATTATGACCAAATCCGATATCTCGACCCAAGGTATGGCTTGACGCTGAAAATCCGACTTTGCTTATACGACGTTTAATATTGTTTTCCCGAATCGCCCCATAAAAATACATACGAAAAGCATCTTATTTTGCTGTAGATCGATTATAACCAAATCCGATAACTCGACCCAAGGTATGGCTTGACGCTGAAAATTCGACTTTGCTTATACGACGTTTAATATTGTTTTCCCGAATCGCCCCATAAAAATACATACGAAAAGCATCTTACTTTGCTGTAGATCGATTATAACCAAATCCGATAACTCGACCCAGGTATGGCTTGACGTTGAAAAATTCGACTTTGCTTATACGACGTTTTAATATTGTTTTCCCGAATCGCCCCATAAAAATACATACGAAAAAGCATCTTACTTTGCTGTAGATCGATTATGACCAAATCCGATATCTCGACCCAGGTATGGCTTGACGCCGAAAATTCAACTTTGCTTATACGATGCTTTTATATCGTTTTTCCGAATCGCCACGTCAAAATACACACAAAAAGCATCTTACTTTGCTGTAGATCGATTATGACCAAATCTGATATCTCGACCCAAGGTATGGCTTGACGCTGAAAATTCGACTTTGCTTATACGATGTTTTATATGTTTTTCCCGAATCGCCCCATAAAAATACATACGAAAAGCATCTTACTTTGCTGTAGATCGATTATGACCAAATCCGATATCTCGACCCAAGGTATGGCTTGACGCCGAAAATTCAACTTTGCTTATACGATGTTTCATATGGTTTTCCCGAATCGCCGCGTCAAAATACATACAAAAAGGCATCTTAGTTTGCTGTAGATCGATTATGACCAAATCTGATATCTCGACCAATTGGTATGATTTAACGCTGAAAATTCGACTTTGCTTATACGACGTTTTATATGGTTTTCCCGAATCGCCCCATAAAAATACATACGAAAAGCATCTTACTTTGCTGTAGATCGATTATGACCAAATCCGATATCTCGACCCAAGGTATGGCTTGACGCCGAAAATGCGACTTTGCTTATACGACGTTAAATATTGTTTTTCCGAATCGCCACGTCAAAATACACACAAAAAGCATCTTACTTTGCTGTAGATCGATTATGACCAAATCTGATATCTCGACCCAAGGTATGGCTTGACGCTGAAAATTCGACTTTGCTTATACGACGTTTAATATTGTTTTCCCGAATCGCCCCATAAAAATACATACGAAAAGCATCTTACTTTGATGTAGATCGATTATGACCAAATCCGATATCTCGACCCAAGGTATGGCTTGACGCCGAAAATTCAACTTTGCTTATACGATGTTTCATATGGTTTCCCCTAATCGCCGCGTCAAAATACATACAAAAAGCATCTTAGTTTGTTGTAGATTGATTATGACCAAATCTGATATCTCGACCATTGGTATGGCTTAACGCTGAAAATTCGACTTTGCTTATACGACGTTTTATATGGTTTTCCCGAATCGCCCCATAAAAATACACACAAAAAGCATCTTACTTTGCTGTAGATCGATTATGACCAAATCTGATATCTCGACAAAAGGTATGGCTTAACGCTGAAAATTCGACTTTGCAAATACGATGTTTTATATGTTTTTCCCGAATCGCCCCATAAAAATACATACGAAAAGCATCTTACTTTGCTGTAGATCGATTATGACCAAATCCGATATCTCGACCCAAGGTATGGCTTGACGCCGAAAATTCAACTTTGCTTATAACGATGCTTTATATCGTTTTTCTGAATCGCCACGTCAAAATACACACAAAAAGCATCTTACTTGCTGTAGATCGATTATGAACCAACTCCGATATCTCGACCCAAGGTATGGCTTGACGCCGAAAATTCATCTTTGCTTAATACGATGTTTTAATATCGTCTTTCCGAATCGCCACGATCAAAATACACATAAAAAGCATCTTACTTTGCTGAGATCGATTTTGACCAAATCTGATATCTCGACCAAAGGTATGGCTTAACGCTGAAAATTCGACTTTGCTTATACGATGTTTTATATGTTTTTCCCGAATCGCCCCATAAAAAATACATACGAAAAGCATCTTACTTTGCTGTAGATCGATTATGACCAAATCCGATATCTCGACCCAAGGTATGGCTTGACGCCGAAAATTCAACTTTGCTTTTACGATGTTTCATATGGTTTTCCCCTAATCGCCGCGTCAAAATACATACAAAAAGCATCTTAGTTTGTTGTAGATTGATTATGACCAAATCTGATATCTCGACCAATTGGTATGGCTACACGCTGAAAATTCGACTTTTGCTTATACGACGTTTTATATGGTTTTCCCGAATCACCCCATAAAATACATACGAAAAGCATCTTACTTTGCTGTAGATCGATTATGACCAAATCCGATATCGTCGACCCAAGGTATGGCTTGACGCCAAAATTCGACTTTGCTTATACGACGTTTAATATTGTTTTTCCGAATCGCCCCATAAAAATACATACGAAAAGCATCTTACTTTGCTGTAGATCGATTATGACCAACTCCGATATCTCGACCCAAGGTATGGCTTGACGCCGAAAATTCAACTTTGCTTATACGATGTTTCATATGGTTTCCCCTAATCGCCGCGTCAAAATACATACAAAAAGCATCTTAGTTTGTTGTAGATTGATTATGACTAAATCTGATATCTCGACCATTGGTATGGCTTAACGCTGAAAATTCGACTTTGCTTATACGACGTTTATATGGTTTTCCCGAATCGCCCAATAAAAATACATATGAAAAGCATCTTACTTTGCTGTAGATCGATTATGACCAAATCCGATATCTCGACCCAAGGTATGGCTTAACGCTGAAATTCGACTTTGCTTATACGATGTTTTATATGTTTTTCCCGAATCGCCCCATAAAAATACATACGAAAAACATCTTACTTTGCTGTAGATCGATTATGACCAAATCCGATATCTCGACCCAAGGTATGGCTTGACGCCGAAAATTCAACTTTGCTTATACGATGTTTTATATCGTTTTTCCGAATCGCCACGTCAAAATACACACAAAAAGCATCTTACTTTGCTGTAGATCGATTATGACCAAATCTGATATCTCGACCAAAGGTATGACTTAACGCTGAAAATTCGACTTTGCAAATACGATGTTTTATATGTTTTTCCCGAATCGCCCCATAAAAAAAAATACGAAAAGCATCTTACTTTGCTGTAGATCGATTATGACCAAATCCGATATCTCGACCCAAGGTATGGCTTGACGCCGAAAATTCAACTTTGCTTATACGATGCTTTATATCGTTTTTCTGAATCGCCACGTCAAAATACACACAAAAAGCATCTTACTTTGCTGTAGATCGATTAAGACCAACTCCGATATCTCGACCCAAGGTATGGCTTGACGCCGAAAATTCATCTTTGCTTATACGATGTTTTATATCGTCTTTCCGAATCGCCACGTCAAAATACACATAAAAAGCATCTTACTTTGCTGTAGATCGATTTTGACCAAATCTGATATCTCGACCAAAGGTATGGCTTAACGCTGAAAATTCGACTTTGCTTATACGATGTTTTATATGTTTTTTCCCGAATCGCCCCATAAAAATACATACGAAAAGCATCTTACTTTGCTGTAGATCGATTATGACCAAATCCGATATCTCGACCCAAGGTATGGCTTGACGCCGAAAATTCAACTTTGCTTTTACGATGTTTCATATGGTTTCCCCTAATCGCCGCGTCAAAATACATACAAAAAGCATCTTAGTTTGTTGTAGATTGATTATGACCAAATCTGATACCTCGACCATTGGTATGGCTTAACGCTGAAATTCGACTTTGCTTATACGACGTTTTATATGGTTTTCCCGAATCACCCATAAAAATACATACGAAAAGCATCTTACTTTGCTGTAGATCGATTATGACCAAATCCGATATCTCGACCCAAGGTATGGCTTGACGCCGAAAATTCGACTTTGCTTATACGACGTTAATATTGTTTTTTCCGAATCGCCCCATAAAAATACATACGAAAAAGCATCTTACTTTGCTGTAGATCGATTATGACCAACTCCGATATCTCGACCCAAGGTATGGCTTGACGCCGAAAATTCAACTTTGCTTATACGATGTTTCATATGGTTTCCCCTAATCGCCGCGTCAAAATACATACAAAAAGCATCTTAGTTTGTTGTAGATTGATTATGACCAAATCTGATATCTCGACCATTGGTATGGCTTAACGCTGAAAATTCGACTTTGCTTATACGACGTTTTATATGGTTTTCCCGAATCGCCCCATAAAAATACATACGAAAAGCATCTTACTTTGCTGTAGATCGATTATGACCAAATCCGATATCTCGACCCAAGGTATGGCTTGACGCCGAAAATTCGACTTTGCTTATACGACGTTTAATATTGTTTTCCCGAATCGCCCCATAAAAATACATACGAAAAGCATCTTACTTTGCTGTAGATCGATTATGACCAAATCCGATATCTCGACCCAAGGTATGGCTTGACGCCGAAAATTCAACTTTGCTTATACGATGCTTTATATCGTTTTTCCGAATCGCCACGTCAAAATACACACAAAAAGCATCTTACTTTGCTGTAGATCGATTATGACCAAATCTGATATCTCGACCAAAGGTATGGCTTAACGCTGAAAATTCGACTTTGCTAATACGATGTTTTATATGTTTTTCCCGAATCGCCCCATAAAAATACATACGAAAAGCATCTTACTTTGCTGTAGATCGATTATGACCAAATCCGATATCTCGACCCAAGGTATGGCTTGACGCCGAAAATTCAACTTTGCTTATACGATGTTTCATATGGTTTCCCCTAATCGCCGCGTCAAAATACATACAAAAAGCATCTTAGTTTCTTGTAGATTGATTATGACCAAATCTGATATCTCGACCATTGGTATGGCTTAACGCTGAAAATTCGACTTTGCTTATACGACGTTTTATATGGTTTTCCCGAATCGCCCCATAAAAATACATAGGAAAAGCATCTTACTTTGCTGTAGATCGATTTTGACCAAATCCGATATCTCGACCCAAGGTATGGCTTGACGCCGAAAATTCGACTTTGCTTATACGACGTTTAATATTGTTTTCCCGAATCGCCCCATAAAAATACATACGAAAAGCATCTTACTTTGCTGTAGAATCGATTATGACCAAATCCGATATCTCGACCCAAGGTATGGCTTGACGCCGAAAATTCAACTTTGCTTATACGATGCTTTATATCGTTTTTTCCGAATCGCCACGTCAAAATACACACAAAAAGCATCTTACTTTGCTGTAGATCGATTATGACCAAATCTGATATCTCGACCAAAGGTATGGCTTAACGCTGAAAATTCGACTTTGCTTATACGATGTTTTATATGTTTTTCCCGAATCGCCCCATAAAAGTACATACGAAAAGCATCTTACTTTGCTGTAGATCGATTATGACCAAATCCGATATCTCGACCCAAGGTATGGCTTGACGCCGAAAATTCAACTTTGCTTATACGATGTTTTATATCGTTTTTCGGAATCGCCACGTCAAAATACACACAAAAAGCATCTTACTTTGCTGTAGATCGATAATGACCAAATCTGATATCTCGACCAAAGGTATGGCTTAATGTTGATTTTTAGGTGGAATTAAATGAAAATACGCAGTAGACTCGGACAAAATAATGCAGGACGCATTTATTATTTGCAAGATGACATTTAAAGAGCAAGTGTGCTAACCAGAGTTTTTTTTTTTTATATAGGTTGCGTTCTCAATCCTAACACTCCCTCTAGAACGCAAACTCATTTTTCTAATACAATACAAATATTTCTTATAAGTAGCGCAACCCTAGTTTACTATTAAACCCATTTTACTAACACAATACATATGTTTCTCAAAAGTACCCTTCGTTAAGTTATCAGCTACCATATTACAACCACTCATAAAACAAAATTTTACTTTAGCTTTCACAATGTTCTCTCTAATAAATGCAAGCGTATATGATATGCTTGAATTCACCAAATCACTGAACTCCACCACAGAGGATATTTCCACTTTCCGCGAGGAGCTCAACGATATCAAGTCCCAATTGAAAGATTTGAATAAATATAAAGCTGAGGTGATTAGCCTGCGGGCAGAGGTAGCTGAGCTTCGCAAGGATATTGCCATCAGGGATCAGCGACACTTCCTGAAGGACGTCGAAATTACAGGTATCACTGAAAACAAATCTGAAAACCTTCAACAAATCGTAAGTGTGATATCTGCTACATTGGGGGTAGACCTGGATCCTCGAGATGTTGATGACGTCAGGCGTGTGGGGGCTCCTGGAAATGCTGGTGCGCTTGAGCGTCCGCGACCAATCGTGGTGACTATGAGTCGCCGCGCCCCGCGTGATCAACTGCTCCGCGCAGCGCGCTCCCGGCGTGGACTCACAACTGATAAACTGAATCTCACGGGTAACCCTCGCCGTGTCTTCCTAAATGAACATTTAACTAAAGAAAATAGAATTCTATTCAGCAAGGCTCGAAAGGTGGGCAGTGACCTTCATTTTAAATATGTATGGACATCTAACGGTAACATATTCATGCGACGTTCAGAAACAAGTTCGGTCCTCCGTGTCACGTCTGAAGAGATTCTTGAAAAACTTGTAACCCAAAGCAATACCTTGTCTACCTCACAAAACACTTTGCAGTATTCCTGATGCCGTTGGAAAACCGTTAGAGGCTTCCTTGTTGCAGTTCTTTGTAACTTTAAATATTTTTTCTAAAAAAAAAACCTTTTTTGCTTATCAAATGAGAAAATATATACTTTGTACATTTAATAATAATTTAACGCATCTAAAGTTTTACTGTCCAGATTTATTTGTGGTCAAGATACTGTTTGCATTTTTCTTTTACACTGTGTCAAGCTGTAGCCATATGTGCTTAGTTGCCAATACAATATCAATATCATTTCAAGTGATATACTTTTGTAGCGCTGCGAAACATCAATTTTTAGCTACACAATATTTAAAATTACCATATATTGTCTGCTGTATAAGAACGGTACATACTGTAACACTCTCTCTCGCGGTTATTATTACTATGATTCACTTAATTATGACTTCTGCTATTGCTTATCTTAACAAATATGGTTAAATTAGACTCTACAAATGAAATTGATTTAATGCCCGAAGTTACATGCTATGAAACAATAAACCCTGACGAGTGTAGCAAACTGATCGCCCCTCCTTGCGACTTTACAGTTCTTACTTTAAACATTAGAAGCATAAACAAGAATTTTGATGCTTTCTTAGTACATTTGCGAAGGCTGAACATAGCTTTTGATGTCCTTGTCTTGACTGAGTGTAGACTGAATGACACCTTCACTTTAGAAGCTATTCCTGGATATGTATGTTATTTCACTAAAGATAATATTAATCAAAATGGTGGTGTGGTTGTTTATGTGAGTTCTGTATGGTCAGTTGAAGTAAGGGAACCTATTTTTAATGACGCCTGTTGCCTTACATTGAATATAAATGGAAAAATGTCGATCCTAGCCATATATAGGTCCCCATCATTTAGAAATATAAATACTTTTCTTTCTTCTCTTGACGATAATCTTAGAGCGCTTAAAAGTAGTAACTGTATCATTATGGCAGGAGACATCAACATTGATATTCTTGCATCTGATTCTACCGAATACCTGTGCTTGTGCGCTGGGCATGGACTTGAGCCAGCTATTACCAAACCTACTCGTTTAAAAGCTTGCTTGGACCACATAATGATAAAATCTAAGAATCGGTCGGTTGCTGTTGTTTGTGACTCTGACATTACTGACCACAAGACGGCAATGGTGGGTGTCATTACCAAAACAAATCACTCCAAGGACGGCAGACATAACATAAAACGTGTAGTGGACTACGATGGAGCTTGTAGCGACTTGAAACTAGTGGATTGGACTACTATCACGTCCATATCTTCTTTAGATGACGCTGTGGACTCTTATATGAAGGTTATCAGTGATGCTATGGACAAGAATTCTAAAACGGTTAAAATATCTAGATCAAAACGTATTCTAAGGCCTTGGATGACTCCTGGATTGCTGAGGTGCTCACGACACAGGGATAAGCTTCACGCTAAGCTTAGACAAGATCCAGCCAACGAAGTGGCCAGGGTCTCATACAGACGCTATAGAAATTTCTACACTGAGCTAATTCAAAAAATAAAATCTGCATACGAAAAAGACCAGCTCCAGAGTAATAGCAGAGACACTAAGCAACTATGGAAATCCGTTAAAAATATTTGCAAATTAAATTCTAAATCCTCTCAACCAACTGAACTTCTTTCAGCAGATAACAGCCCGGAGTTTTCTATGACAAAGTGTAACACCCACTTCTCGACAGTTGGAGATAAACTATCAAATAATATACTTTCACAATATAGGCTCACAGAACATGAAATGGCGTCCAAATCGAAGATCTCCAACAAAGTCCCACATTCCTTCTTCATGGGACCTACCGATCAACACGAAGTTCTAAGCATCATAGGCCATCTCAGGACTGAGAGCGCATCGGGTGTTGATGGAGTCAGTACAACTCTGGTAAAGCAAGCGGGGAATATACTTTGCGAACCTCTAACATTTCTATGCAATCTTAGCCTGGAGTCTGGCAGCTTCCCAAGGGCGTGGAAAATAGCACAGGTCACCCCTATCTATAAAGCTGGTCCCAGAAACATTCCAGATAATTACAGACCGATTTCGTTGCTGAGTGTTTTCTCTAAGATTCTGGAGAAAATTGTAAACAGGCGCCTTACCAAGTATTTGGAGCTAAATGATATTCTGTCGCCCAGACAATTTGGCTTCAGACGACACAAATCTACAGAAGACGCCGTATCTCTACTGACAGAACTTATCTCCGGTAACCTCGACAAAGGCCAAAAATGTGCAGGAGTGTTTTTGGACTTGGCCAAGGCATTCGACACAGTTTCCTCAAAAATACTGCTCCGAAAGCTGGAAGGTATTGGTGTACGGGGCCTGGCGCTTGACTGGTTCCAGAGTTACCTATCGGATAGACAACAATTAACAAAGATAGGACTTTTTGAAAGCGGTTTACTTCCTGTGCGTTTTGGTGTACCCCAGGGGAGTATACTTGGCCCAACCCTGTTCATTGTTTACATGAATGACATTCATGGCTTGCCACTGAGCTGCGCCGAGATTATCTGTTACGCTGATGATACCGTAATTCTTTTCACCGGCGGTGATTGGAACAGTACACTGCAAACTGCAGAAAAGGGTATGTCGATTGTATGCAGCTGGCTCCGCAATAATTTACTTACACTGAATTTTAATAAAACGAACTTTATCTGTTTCCATAAGACTGCAGCTTCAAAACCTAGTTGTGGTGATGGAATCACAATACACACATGTAACTATAACTGCTCTCAACTGCCTAGTTTGTGCTCTTGTGATTCTATTACCCGCACTAAGGTAACTAAGTACTTGGGTATTTATGTCGATGAAAATCTTAATTTTAAAAGTCACATAAATCACATGGCCAAACGTGTTCGTAAAATATCCGGAATCTTCAGAAAACTAAGAAACTCTGCAAACAGAGAACTCCTGATTCTGATCTACAGGTCTCTTTGTGAGTCAATAACCGGATATTGTCTTCCTGTATGGGGTGGTGCCGCCAAGACAACAATGATGCAGGTGGAACGCGCAAATAGATGTGTAATCAAGGTCATGCTCAGAAAGCCATACAGGTATCCTACGACAAAGCTTTATAGGGAAGCTCAGGTGCTATCTGTCCGCCAGTTATTTATTTTAAGAACATGTTTGATAGTTCACAAACAGATAATAAACTCAAACATATACAGTAGCCTTCTTAGGAAAAGAGTCTTTAAAATTCCCACACCTACAATAAGCTCTCAGTTTGCAAGCAGATTTGGTGAATCTCTGAGGTCCCGCGTATATAATTCGACAGTACGTCTCTGTAATATCAAAGAACTACCTATCTCAGATGCCAAATTAGCACTGGTAAATTGGTTAAGACTTCTTGACTACGCAGACACAGAACGTATCATTAGTAACCTAACCAGTTGATGTTTTAATGTTGGATGTGTATAAAATTCTAAATTGTATTCAATCATTTAAATTTTTATTGTTCATATTTGTCTTTTGTTTTTTTTTTCTTTTACTGACACTACATAATATTTAAATGATTTCTGGCCGTCCAAGATACAGGCATTGCCTAGTTTGGAGGCTCCTGTTCAATGTTTGTGGCATAGTATGTGTAGTGCACTTAGATTAAATTTTAATCGCATGTATGTAACTGTGGTTATTTTTTCTGTGCAATAAATACATTTTTATCTTATCTTTTTATCTTATCTTATCTATGTGTTTAGTCTTAGGTTTAGAACAATCATATAGAAGCTAGTCTTATTGCACTTTGGTTGTCACAGTATATGAGTAAGGCAGTATCTGAACATTGTCTGAGTTCAGTTTGAAGTTCGTGCAGCCATAAAGCCCCTGAGTCCGCCGCCGCCATCGCCATATACTCCGCCTCTGCTGTACTGAGCGCCACAGTTTGCTGCTTACAGAGGAGTTCCAGCATATGCAAGCATTTTGGAAAATAAATGCATAACCTGTGCATGATTTTCTATCCAGCGGATCACTGGCCCAGTCTGCATCACAGTACCCAGTTATTTCTCTCGAATCCTCCTTGACATAACATAGCTTGAGTTGTTTGGTACCCTGAAGATATCTGAAGAACTCTTTAACTCCAAGCCAATGTTGAGTTCCGGGATCATTACAATACTGGCTTAATTTATTCACTGCATATGTTATATCAGGTCTTGCAACTTGTGCCAGATATATCAGACAACCCACAGCTTCTCTGTATGGGAAATGGCTATTTTCATTCTCAGGGTTTCTTATCAAATTTCATATTGACCTCTATTGGAGTGCATACTGGTTTGCACTCTGACATGCCGAACCGATCCAACACTAGGTTGATATATTTTTCCTGGTCTATCTGATCTCACCTGCCTCCACGGTTTCTGGTTATGTTTATGCCATACACTGCTTCCATTTCACCCAGAGTCCTTCATACAAAATTCTTTCTTTAATTTTTCCTTAGTATCTGTTACGGTTTCCTTATCACTTGTGAAGATAAGAAAATCATCCACCCATAACTGCAATAAATATCATTTTTAATTCATTTACTGAAAAAATAATACATGGATCAATCTTTGATCTTTCCAAACCATACTGAGTAAAACAATTTGTTCAATTTTAAGTTTCCATTGACGGCTAGCCTGCTTCAGTCCATAGATTGATTTATGTTAAGTGACTACTAAGCATTTCTCCTTCAAACATGTCTGGTTTGTTGACCATATACTATCTCGTGTCTTATGTCCACCCTGAAGAAGGCATAATGGCATCCATCTGCATCATCTCTAGGGCAATACTTAGCAGCTAGGCAAGCAGGTATCTTACGATATGTGTATCTCACCACAGGAGCATAGACTTCATCAACTAATTCCCTTTTCTTTGAGCACCCCCTTTATGACTAATCTGGCTTTGAAGCAAAGAATCTTCAGCTTTCTCATTGGTCTTACTTTTGAATACCCACTTGACATGGAGGGCTCTTTTTCCCGTTGTAACTCTACCAGTGACCAAGTTTTATCTTCATTAGGAGTCATATTTCCCTTGCTGGCTTCACTTCCAGTAAGCAGCATTAGAGAGAAATAGCCGTCTTCAACATTCTGAGGATTCATTTAGATCAAGTATGGGACAAAAAGTAACTTACATCTGCTCATCACTCTCTGCATACTTTGACAGGTCGGCGAGACGTAAAATTGAATATTACGCACCTGTTGTCGACCGCCACGTCGCTGTGGTATGTAAGATGAGTCACCATTGTCGCCAGATACATAACTCGTCACTTGATGAAATGTCTGTGCTTTTCCTTCTAATTTTTCATTACAGGCTTCCTCGTTACTGTTGTTCCAGATCCCTGTTTACGAAGGTAGTACACATTATCATATTTCTGTAACATGTTCTAATGAATAACCACATCCTCTCCTCTTAGTGACTTTATTACTGTGTGATCAAGTAGCCTATCTTTATTAAATTCACGAATAGCCAACAATGTAAGTTTTTCTAGATTTAGAGTTCCCATTTTTGGCGTTTCTCTTTAGGTATTTAGCCATGACTTCGTAGCCAAAATTCTTATATTTTGGATAAATCTGGGTTTTTGTACCTGACCACATTTCCATCGAGTCTTAACCGATCACGTGATTGTGGGCGATCTATTACGAATGTAGCGCTGTGCGCTAGGGGCTTCGCCCCCATGCTGCTCGCGAATGATCATCAAACAACATACACCTACCCTTTCTACTAAGTGTCCTGTTCATCTCCTCTCTGCAAGACCGTTCTGTTTGAGGTGAATTATGGGGTACTTGTTTTTGATGTTTCAATTCCGTGCCGTGCTAAGAAAACTATCAAAAATTTTTTTTCCTTATTACAGTACTCCTTGCCATTGTCTTACCGAACACTTTTATCTTTTTCCCAACTCATTCTCTACTGTTACTTTTATAATCGTTTAAATACTTCAAGTACACTCAATTTGTCCCTTCAAAATATAAACATGAACTCTCCTGGATATAATCAACCGATGAAGGTTATAAAATTTTCATACCTCCCGTACTGCTTGTTCCATGGGTCCCCCACATAGGCTGTGTGATAGTTGCAGTGGTGTGAAGCTCTGGAACCCAGTTTTTATTGAAGGAAGTCTTGCCTGTTTCCCTCGAGGCAGGTGGTACATGTGATGGGACCCTTACTGTTATCTCGGAAATGGAGTGACTCCCTGTACACTCCGGCCGCTTGCTAAAATCTGAAAGTTGGTGTCCCATGCGTCGTGTGCCACAGGACAAAATCGGTTTGAGTCACTTGAACATGACAGATTGGAAAGACTTCTCTATGTGTATTTTTAAAAACTGATAGGAGGTTGTTTACGGTTCCGCTGTACACAGGATTTTACAATTTTAAATCATGAATATCACGCATTTATCTCTAAAAGTTACTTTACAGCCGTCTTCACCATTGCACTAACTGCAAGAGATTGGCAGCAAGTTTAGGTATGTAAAGAACTTTCTCTTCCTGGATTCTTAGTCTCACTATTCCTGTTCATCAACAAATTAACCTTTCCCCATACTGTCCACCTGAGATGAATGTCTACTGGCTACTGTTATGGTGGGTACTGAGGCTGTGACATCATAGACATCCGATCACTTCTGTTGGTCATGTGCATGGAGGCACCTGAGTCCACATACCACAGGTCCGTTCCATTGTCCTGTGAACATGCTGAATGCTCACAAAACTCTTATTTTCATCTGCTTTTCTGTAGGCTTCTTCTTTGGGAGCATGACATTCTTGGCAAAGTGTCCATGCTTATTGCAATTATAGGCAACGGGCCCTCTGTGACTGAAGGCCTTAGAATTAGAGCTACGACTCCCCTGGAGTGGCGGGCTTCCTATGAAGAATGCTGTACTCTGCTGAGCATTGTACTTCCTGCAGGAGCTTTGTCTTGATCGCGTCCGCGCTGATCTTGTAATCGCTAGCTCTCTAAACCATGATCATTGGCTTATAAGTTTCCGGTAAGCCAGCCCAACATCAGCGTTCCTAACCACTCATCATTAATGGTTCAAACTTGATATTCCTTAACTTATGTGCGGTTGACATTATTTTAGTCACATAGTCATCACGCTTCGAGAACCATCCAATGTAAGTGGTGATGTGGTCTCTCAACAGGCTACTTTCCTATACAACCCGCTGTCATCAATGCCTGTTCTAAGTTTTCCAGACTTGTCTTTACCACGTATCGCATGTTGAACATGTACATAGTTGATTGGGTCAGCAGTAGGATAAGCTTAGATTTCGCCTTCGTTTTTCCTTCTTACGCGTCGGTGTTCGTTCCAGTAACACACTCCATAGAGCTTCGAGACAACAAATACGCTTCCCGGCGACTCCAACTCGCGTAATTGTCGCGCCCAAGAGGCTGTGCTATGTGGAATGATTGTGGCCTGTACTGGGACATCTTCTTCACGTAATTTCTGATATTTTTCGCACGATGACTGAGACTGAGCCGCTGCAGACGGATTACGCGTCCACGCCGGTACCCTCAAATGTATTGACGGAGCAATACGCCGGCCGGTTTTTTGTTACTTTTCACTGCGACTTTCTATTTAATCAACTATGCTCTGCTACCATGTTTGATTTTTAGTGGAATTAATGAAAATACGCAGTAGACTCGACTAAATAATGCATGACCATTTATTAATTTGCAAGATGACTTTAGAGAGCAAGTGTGGGCTAACCAGAGGAGGTTTTTTTTTTTTATATAGGTTGCGTTTCTCATCCTAACACTTATACGCTGAAAATTCGACCTTTGCTTATACGATGTTTTATATGTGTTTTCCCGAATTGCCCCATAAAAAGACATACAAAGCCTCTTACTTTGCTGTAAGATCGATTAATGACCAAATCCGTATCTCGACCCAAGGTATGGCTTGGACGCCGAAATTCAACTTTGCTTATACGATGTTTTCATATGGTTTCCCCTAATCGCCGCGTCAAAAATATAACATAACACAAAGCATCTTAGTTTGTTGTAGATTTGATTAATGACGCAATCTGATATCTCGACCATTCGTATGGCTTAACGCCTGAAAATTCGACTTTGCTTATACAGACGTTTTATATGGTTTTCCCGAATCGCCACATAAAAATACACATCAAAAAAGCATCTTACTTTGCTGTAGAATCGATTATGACCAATCTGACATCTCACAAAAGGTATGGCTTACGCTGAAAATTCGACTTTGCAAATACTGATGTTTTTATATGTTTTTCCCGAATCGCCCCATAAAAATACATACGAAAATCATCGTCCTTTTGCTGAGATCGATTTTGCCCAAATGCCTGATATCCTCGACCAAGGTATGGCTTAACGCTGAAAATTCGACTGTTGCTTATACGTGTTTTTATATTTTTTCCCGAATCGCCCCTAAAAATACATACAAAAAGCATCTTACTTTGCTGTAGACGATTATGACCAAATCCGATATCTCTGACCCAAGTATGGCTTGACGCCGAAATTCAACTTTGCTTTGACTACGATGTTTTCATATGTTTCCCCTAATCGCCGCGTCCAAAATACATACAAAAAGCATCTTAGTTTGTTGTAGATTGATTATGACCAAATCTGATATCTCGAACCTTTGGTATGGCTTAACGGCTGAAAAATTCGACTTTGCTTATACGACGTTTCTATGTTTTCCCGAATCACCCCGCAATAAAAATACATACGAAAACCATCTAACTTTGCTGTAGATCGATTATACCAAATCCGATATCTCGACCCAAGGTCTGGCTTGACGCCAAAATTTTTTTGTTTTCGACTTTGCTTATACTACGTTTAATAGTTGTTTTTTCGCGAACGCCCCATAGAAATTACATACGAAAAAGCATCTTACTTTGCTGTAGATCGATTATGCCTCAACTCCGATATCTCGAACCCAAGGTATGGCTTTACGCCGAAAATTCACTTTGCTTATACGATGTTTTCATATGGTTTCCTAATCGCCGCGTCAAAGTACATACAAAAAGCATCTTAGTTGTTGTAGATTGATTATGACTACAATCTGATATCTCGACCATTGTATTGCTTAAGCAGCGAAAATTCGCTTTGGCTTATAAACACGTTTTATCTGGTTTTCCCGGGGGATCGCCCAATAAAAATACATATGAAAAGCATCTTAATTTGCTGTAGATCGGATTATTTACCAAATCCGATATCTCGACTCCAAGGTATGGCTTAACGCTGAAAATTCGACTTTGCTTATACGATGTTTTATATGTTTTTCCCGAAATCGCCCAATAAAAATACATACGAAAAACATCTTACTTTGCTGTAGATCGATTATGACCAATCCGATATCTCGACCAAGGTATGGCTTGACGCCGAAATTCAACTTTGCTTATACGATGCTTTTATATCTGTTTTCTCCGAATCGCCACGTCAAAATACACACAAACACATCTTACTTTGCTGTAGATCGATTATTACCAAATCTGATATCTCGACCAAAGGTAGGCTTAACGCTGAAAATTCGACTTTGCAAATTACGCTGTTTTATATGTTTTTCCCGAATCGCCCCGTAAAAAAAATACGAAAGCATCTTACTTGTGCTTGTAGATCGATTATGACCAAATCCGATATCTCGACCCAAGGTATGGCGTGACGCCGAATTCACTTTGCTTATACGCTGCTTTAATATCGTTTTTTCTGAATCGCCACGTCAAAATACACACAAAAATCATCTTACTTTGCTGTGATCGATTAAGACCAACTCCGATATCTCGCCCAAGGTCTGGCTTGACGCAAAATTCATCTTTGGCTTATACGATGTTTTCTATCGTCTTTCCGAATCGCCCCCCCCACCAACGGTCAAAATTACACATAAAAAGCATCTACTTTTGCTGGTAGATCGATTTTGACCAAATCTGATATCTCGACCAAAGTAATGGCTTAACGCTGAAAATTCGACTTTGCTTATACGATGTTTTATATGTTTTTTTCCGAATCGCCCCATAAAAATACATACGAAAGCTCTACTTTGCTGTAGATCGATT
>CM032469.1:110293-164899 GCA_019059595.1 Marasmia exigua | reverse complement strand
AAAATATTTTGTCAAATTCTTAAACTAAACACTGGTTAATTGACGGGGTATTATCAAATAATTACCGTAGTTTAGTTACCTAACATATGTTGTTTTGTTACAGCCCGCCGATAAACAACGCACCCAAAGCCAGTAAAAAAGGCCAAACAACGAGGAGAAGTCGAAGCCAATTAGAAAGTCGAAGTACGTATGTTTCCTCCTCACAATATTTTAAACATGTTACTTAGAAGATTTGTTAAGTAATCAATCTATAGTGTATAGCTGAAATGCATTTTGAGAGTTGGATTCTTCACTGCACCGATTATTTGTACTATTGTAATCTTGTAAGGTGTAGATAAACGCTATACTTCTTGCCTGTCTTTTTATCATAGTGTGTGATGTATAACTAGTCTATCATTGTGCGGTTTCTCCTTGTTTATTCAAGATTTTTTATGCTAGAGGCGGCAAACGAGCAAGCGGATCACCTGATGGATGGTAATCACCGCCGCACATAAAAATCTGCGAGATCGGAGAGGTCGCTGATGCGTTGCCGGCCCTTTCAGAAAGATTTTAATTAAAATCTTAATGTCTATCATTAATTTACAGGAGCAGCAAGTCGAAGGCGAACAAAAACGCCAACGTATATCGAAGAGTTGTTTCGGAGACGCAGCCGAACCTACACCGCCGCCGCCACAATCAAAGTTGTGGGTCGTCATTATCTCGGCGTGTAGCGGGCGGCATCAGTCGACGGTCGATACTGCAGACGGGCGGTGAATTTTTTGTAGACCTCCGAGTATTCGACACGTTGACTATTATAGATCTGGACTCGCAGGACCGCTCCGACAAGTGGAGCGGTTGTTTGCGGATTCGCCTCACCCCGGAGGATCCGCTGTGGTCCACAATAAAAACTATATTTAAATGACAGCAGTCGGCTGTTCCAGGGTGAGGCGACATTTTACCCCGATAATAAAGAAATAGTTTTATTAAACTATTTCTTATTATCGATTGATATTTTTAAGTTAACATTTTTTTTTTCTGTTTAGCAAGTAGGTCACATAATCAGGTAGGTAGTTAATGTAACTTAGTAACAAGCACAATGGCTACATTGAGATCAATTTTTTGTTTCAGTATGTCAAGCATCTATAATTAAAAAAGAATTTCCGGGACACTTGCGAAGCCTTGCCCACAAAAATAATACATTAATTAATTATGATGATGGAATTGAGACTGTTAATTCAGCTTTTAGAGGTCGTATAGTATCATATCGAATAACCCCCGACTGTGAATTCACTTCCAGCGGTGAGAAGTTGGCGATTACTTCACCTACTCACTTCATGCATTGTATTTCGTCTAAGTTACGGAAAGTGCTTGATTTGGCTATCGCGTCTCATATTAATATAAAGGTGAACTTTGAATTATTTGTTAAAGTTATTTACCTAAAGACGATACGATGGAAATAAAATCATTTGCTACGGAAAATATTCCCATATTTTCGAACTATTCTTTTGACAACTTATTAGATAATATTTCAGGATTATTATGTAAAAAGATAGATGGATTTCAAGAAAAGGGGAGCGGGGTGGTCTCTTTTGGATATACTTTATCTCGAATCTAATATAAACAAATATTCACCGCTCAGAGGTTCTAGCTATTTAGAATTGCCAAAAAAAAATTAAATCAAAAAAGGCTTGCTTGAATATCAGAAACGAAGATGAATATTGTTTTGCTTGGACAGTTTTGAGTGCTTTATACCCAAAGGTGAAAAACGCCAGTCGAGTACAATCATATCCACACTTTAGCGATGTTTTGAATCTTGATAACATGCATTTTCCAGTTTCATTTAAAGACATTAAAATATTTGAGAAAAATAATCATGACATTAGCGTAAATGTTTATGGCTTAGACTACAAACAAAACATTGTTGGGGCCATTGTATAAGACATTATTAAAAAAGAAAAATCACATCCATATGCTTCTGTTAGAAAATGGTATGAAATCACATTATTGTCTAATAAAAGATTTAACGAGATTAGTTCGAAGTCAGATTACAAAGCACCATGGAAAGTTGCACTTTTGTGATGAATGTTTATTGTTTTTTAAATCAAAACAAGATCAAGATAAACATATTTGTGGGGGTGTTGTTACGTTATTACCAGAAATTGGCAGTAAAATGCAATTTAAAAATTATCAATGTATGCAAAATGTTCCGTTCGTTATTTACGCGGATTTTGAGTCAATTTTGCAGCCATGTAATGAGAGCAAAGGCGCGCACACATTAAAAACACAAAAACATCTACCGGCGGCGTTTGCTTATTACATTGTTTGTAATTATGATAACTCACTTAACCGATTAGTGACCTATCGAGGGACTGATTCTGCGTCACAGTTCGTAAATCAATTGGAAAAAGATGTGAAGCGTATTTATAGTGTTATTAAATCAGCATCTGAAAATCCGGTTCCAATAATTTATAGCGATAAAGAACGATCTAGTTTTGAAAAGGCAGAGTACTGTTATTTATGCGCTAATTTGCTGATAGGAGATAAAGTGCGGGACCACTGTCACTTCACAGGAAAATATCGTGGTGCCTGTCACTCTTACTGCAATATTCAGTTTAAAATACCTTCGTTTATACCAGTATTCTTCCATAATTTATCGGGTTACGACTGCCATTTATTCATCCGTGAACTAAGTAGTTTTTCCGGGTGAAATTAAAGTTATTCCCAAAAACAAAGAGAATTACATATCCTTCACCAAGTTTATTCAATTTTCAACTAATAATTTTATTGCAGTGCGGTTTGTTGATTCCTTCAAATTTTTAGGGACAAGTATCGAACAATTAGCTAAAAATCTACAACAAACTGACTTTACACATTTACGTGCTTATTGTAACAATGAAAATGAATTATTGTTGTTAAGTAGAAAGGGAGTGTACCCATACGATTACATATCAAACTGGAAGGTATATGAAGAGGAGAACTTACCGTCCATAGACAAGTTTTATAATAATCTCTCTAATGAAGCTATTAGTCAGTCTGATTACGAACATGCAAAAAAGGTGTGGAAATGTTTTGATATAAAGAACTTAGGACAGTATACTGATCTATATGTAAAGAGCGATGTATTGATATTAAGTGATATATTTGAAAAGTTTCGTAAAACATGTAAAGTTAACTACAACTTAGATCCTGCTTTTTATCTCACTGCGCCAAGTCTCAGCTTCGATGCTATGTTACTAAAGACAAAAGTAAAAATTGGACTTGCTTTCAGATTTAGAAATGATTAGAATGATACAAAAGGGAATTCGTGGGGGTATTTGTCTGTGTTCTAAAAGATATGCTAAATCAAATAACCAATATCAGCCTGACTACGACCCCTCGCTACCAAACAATTTTTTAATTTATATGGATTGTAATAATCTATATGGTTTTGCAATGTGTAGTTTTCTGCCATACGCAGATTTTAAATTTCTGAGTAGTAGGGAATGTGAACAACTTGATATCACTAACATTCCCAATGACAGTGATTATGGTTATATTTTTGAAGTTGACTTATATTACCCAGAGAATTTGCATGACCTACATAACGATCTTCCATTTTGCGCACAAAATTATACACCTCCAGGTGCAAAAAATATAAAATTAATTCCTAATCTATTTCATAAATATAACTATGTCATCCATTATGCTCATTTAAAAACCTGTCTACGACATGGATTACACCTCAAAAAAATCCATAAAGGAATATCATTCAAACAAAGCCCTTATTTAAAAGAATACATCGATTTAAATACACATTTGCGTCAAAGCACCGACTCCGCGTTTGAACAAGATTTTTTAAATTATTGAACAATAGCATATTCGGAAAAACTCTCGAAGATACTGAGCGTAGAGTAGACGTAAAGTTAGTCACAAAGTGGAGAGATGAGCGAAATAAAACCAATAAATTTCATTCGGCAGAACAGTTCATATCTCGTCCTAACTTTCATAGTGCATCAATATTTGATGAAAATTTGGTGGCTGTTCAACTAAAACGAGAAAAGGTAGTTTTAAACAAACCTATATACATAGGATTTACAGTCTTAGAACTTTCCAAAAAATCATATGTACGATTTTCATTATTCTGTCATGAAAAGGCACTACCAACACAATCTGTCTTTGTGCTATACTGATACCGATAGTCTTTTGTATTCAATACAGACGAATGATTTTTACTCAGACTTAAAACAACACTTTTTATCTTACTTTGATACAAGCAACTACAAAAAAGATAATCGTTTTGATATCATTCCTAAAAACAAAAAAGTTCCCGGTTTGTTTAAAGACGAGTTAGGAGGCAACATTTTGTTAGAATTTGTCGGATTACGCTCTAAACTTTACAGCATTAAAACGAGCAATAGTGAGATAAAAAAAGCAAAAGGAGTTAAAAAAAATGTTACCAAAAAACTACGGTTTTCTGATTATGTTAATGTATTGTCAACGGGTGATGAGATAAGAGGTAGAAACGTTCTTTTTAGATCGATAAAACATGAAATTTTTACAACAGAACAAAACAAAGTTGCTTTATCAAGAAAAGACGATAAACGATTCATTACAAAAGATAATATTTGCACTGTATCCTGGGGACATTATAATATTACTGTTTAACTTTAAGGCTTAATGTAAATAGACTAATGCTATGTACACAGGACGTCACGTGGAGTTACCTTTGTTGGATTTTGGACCGTCCTTATATCCAAGACACAAGTGCTAGTTTAGCACTGCTGGGGGTAACTTAACTTGACGCCGTCTGTACATTAAACTGATAGTTTTATAAATAATGTAATGGTTACCTATAAGTGTCATACTTAGTACATTGTGTAAAACCTTCTTTTAAGAAATAAATTTGCTAAACAGAATACCTCTTTTTTATTTTCTTATCCACATCTCATATTATAATTATTTTATTTATTTTATGGTAACTAGATTGAAGGGGAAACAGTGTTAAAATGTTTAACACAATTTAGTAAGTCACCTCACATGAGAACTTGTTGCGACATGATTAAGTAAAATACGTGACAAATTTACCTATAAAGTAATTAGATGCTCCACGTGTAGTAAATTTGTACAAGAAATATTTACACATTTGCAGTTTGTGCAATCCATCAAACATGCTGAAATGCAAACTTAGCGGTTTTGTATTACGCAGCTTTACATTTAATAACGTCATTTGGTTCGCGGTCCTGCTGCAGATCGTACGTTACCTACATCGATTGTAAGTATAATTATTTCTTGATTTCGATTTTAATAATTAAGAACTTCATTTAAAACAAGGTGTTTTCTAAATTTACTTTCTATTTGTTACAGAAAATGGATAATTCTTCTGACATTATGTTCAGTCAGTACGCCCAGGACCCACTGGAAAACTTCACACAACAATATCAAGAACTCTTGGAACGCCGACCGAAGAAGCAACCAAGAAAACTCAGCCTTGCAAAGAAGAAAACGAACGTTTCTAAGTCGTTCGTCTTATGCAAAGAGAAGCGTGGATTAAAATTAATCCAAATTAAAATTCTGGACTTGCCGAATGACCTCGCATCGATGAACACTTCTGAGGAAGACGATCAAGACGTGGAACTCAACGCCCAGTACGTGGTACAAGATTCTGTTGATGAAATTTTGGACCTTACGCACGTTTTAGTTAGGAAAATATCAAAGAGACTATGTGGTGACATTGTATAGTATAGTATAATGAATTAATTGTTAAATATTCTAATTAATGTTTATTTTAAATATTATCAAAATAAAATGTAAAACTAGGTACTTGTATATAAAGTATTAATAAGTAATTGATAATAAATGATTTCGATTGAAAACCGTCTTTAATTGTTTATCTAAAAAAGTAAATAAAACTACAGTAATATAAAATATGTTTTTATTAAATTTATTATAGATTTATGCTATTTTCAGAACACCATTTTTTAATACATAGTACATTTTTTAAAGCACAATATTGCTTATCTCTGTGAGTAAAACAATTAAATGAATTTATATCTTTACAGTACATTTCGCATATATTTTTTAGATTACATTTATTTATTTATTTATTTATTTATTTATTCAATTATACAAGTATGCTTACAGCTAGCTACCAAAGCGCACACAAGTCAATTCAATAATTACATTGTAAACAAAAATATTCATGTCAGTCTTAAAACGAGTCAGTACAATAAAATTTACAAATTAAATAAAATATAATAAATGCCAATTCAATTAAAAGGAAGTTAATGTCAAACAGAATAGTACAATATCAGATTATATATAGTAAATGTCAAATAAATAGAAAGGAAATCAATGTCAATTAGGATAGCACAATGTCAAATTACATAAGATTAAATCTACATCTATAAACTATCCTTAATTACATACAGAAGAGCTCTATAACATAGCATGGCGAAGCTATCAGCAAACAAGTCAATATCCCAGTCTTGGGCAAGCATGTCGCCGATTAGACGAAGAGCACGGGTGGTAGGTGCGTGCTCGGCAAATCTAGTGCGCGTAGACGGTCGACACAAGAGTCGCGGCCGGCGCCGAGGCTCCACCGTACCTTCCTTATTCCAACTAAGACGGTTGGGAGCCAGTAGTCCCACTTTACTTAGGATGGTCGGACTATCTATTTTATTGCGCAAGATTGCCATATAGTGCGTTATCGTCTGCACAGTCCTCCTAAGTTTAAGAGTGTCCAATCCCACCATGCCAGATACAAATAATGATGGATATAGGTAAGGGTAGTAACCGTATTTTTGTTTGTACAGCCAGCGTGCAAATTTACGCTGTATCTTTTCAACCATAAGAATATATTTCTGCTCATATGGATTCCAAACGATGGCACCATATTCTAGTTTACTGCGAACATATGCGCTGTAAAGTACCAAAGCGACTTCCAGCCCTTCAAATTGAGATGATGTTCGAATAACAAAGCCAAGCATTTTGCTGGCTTTTTTACACATACTTGTAATATGGCTGTGGAAGTCCAATTTCGAGTCCAATATTAATCCAAGATCGCGAATTTCACTAACCCTTGCTAAGGGCGCGTCAGATAATGTATATATAGCATTTAGTGGACAACGTTTACGCGAGAATGAGATAATCTTACATTTGTCAATGTTTAATGGGAGATGGTTTTGTTCACTCCAATTCATAACCGCGTCTATATCTCTTTGCAAAGCCTCACAGTCAGATGGGTTGTCTATTCCCAAGCTTAATTTGAGGTCATCTGCAAATAGCAAGCACTTGGAGGCTCCCACGCTTTGAGGCAGATCGTTAATAAAGATTGTGAAAAGCAATGGTCCAAGCGTACTGCCTTGACTTACCCCAGATCTATTAAAAAAATCCTCAGATACGAATTTACCGACTCTGACAAATTGACGACGATCACGTAGGTAATTAGAAAAAAACTCTACGAGTTTAGGTGCAAAGCCAATTATCGCTAACTTACGCAACAATATATCATTATTGACTAGGTCAAATGCCTTTTTAAAGTCAAAGTAGGCAGCATCTACCTGTCTGCCAGCATCCAATTCTGCGAAAACGAAGTCTAGATGAGCCACAAGATTTGTGGTAGTAGACCGAAAATTCCTAAAGCCATGTTGACCATCATGTAACAAGCTGGCAGTTTGTTTATTAATTTGCTGGCATAACACTATTTCAAACAATTTTGCAAAAACAGATAAAACTGCGATCGGTCTAAAAGAGGATACACGATTCCCACCCTCGGCCTTAGGAACTGGAGTGACCCTAGTAATTTTCCACTTATCCGGGTACTTAGATTGGGATAATGAGAGATTAAAGATATGTAAAAGCGGAGTCACCAGAGCTGATATGCAATCTTTAGCCAAAAACACAGGAACTCCATCAGGACCACCGGAAGACCTAGGTTTAAGTCGCTTCGCAGCTTCTTTCAAATTGGAAGCGTCAACTGCATTTACAGTAATACAAGTTGCATTACATTGGCTATCTGCTGCTCGCATCGATTCCTCAGGGTCCAGTGTAGGCACTTCCTTTAGGTACACGGAACTAAAGTAATCCGCAAAAGCGTCGGCAGCTGCTTGTCCGACAACCTCAACATCGCCCGCCATATACACGTCAGTACACTGTCTTGTTTTATTCCTTTCTTTAATGAACTCCCAGAATTTAACAGGATCGTCAATCAAATTTTGCTCAGTCGAAAGTAAGTGCTGCTTATACGCATTGTCAATCAAATTTTTTACGTGCCACCTGTAATATTTAAATAGTTCTCTATTGTAGATTTTACCTTCAGCTTTGTACCGTTTCAAATGGTAATATTTCTTACGTATATTACTAATAATATCACCGTTAAACCATTTCGGATAAGTATATTTATAATCCAATCTAGAGGAAGATTTTGTTGGGACGTATTGACCAATACAATTAAAAAGGTGATCATTAAAGAAGTGTACTGCATTATTGATATCCTTTAAGTCGCATAGTTCCGTCCAGTTCAAGTTACATATAGCTGAATATAGACCCTCGTAATCAGCCTTGCGCCAATTCCAGTTTGGACTAGCAGCTGGGCGCTGGACAGGCGGTATAGAGGACAGCGACTGTACAGGCGCTAAGGAGAAGCTCATAAGCACATCAAGCGACGGATGGTACTCATCTATAGGGACTAAAGGCTCCGCACCCGCGGACACAATGATCTTATCAGAGTTTAAATCACATAGCACCAAGTCTAACATACCACCACGACTGTTATATATAGTATTGTATTGCTGTAGCCCGCAAAAGTTGCAGAAATAATTAAAATTTGTCTTAACATTCTCACTACTAGAATTTAAATTAAAATCTCCAAGTATAATGACATTCAAAGATGAATATGAAATAATCGCATTTTCAATACAAGTTAAAATGTTCAGATATTGATCGTCACTATAACTTGGAGGCAAATATACAACACAACATAAAAACTTATTAATACCTTTCCCACTAATAACAGCAAATATTAGTTCCATACCAGACGTAAGAGCATCGATATCAATAATTTTCTGTACCGTATAACAATTACGCACGGCCAAAAGCACGCCGCCCCATCCTGCGTCATTAATCCGGTCTTTGCGTACTAATACGTATTCTGGAGGGAACAATTCCCCGTCGGATACGGAACTGGTCAAAAAAGTTTCAGTCAGAGCTATTATATCGAAATTACATTGAGTCACATTTTTCATAAAAATATGAGTTTTAGAACGTAATCCTCTGACATTTTGATAACAAATACTAAGTTTATATTCACGCACTTTTTTCTTTGGCACGAAAGTTCTGTCGCCACGGCTTAACACATATGTCTTCAGCCCAGTTAGTGGGTGACATTACCTTATCGGCTATCTTCGAAGGGACTCCCAGCTTGAACGAAGAGTAACGCCCCCTGGATTTCAACTCGTCCACTGTGCAGTCGCTATCACGACATATGGATTGAAGATGTGCGCGCACTTGTTCAACTTTAGTGCCCTCTTGCACATAGTAGAGATGCAAGTACCTCCACGGTTCAGATGCACGCAATGTAGTAGTTCCTGGCGCTGCAGTACCACGAAGCACGCCGGGTAAAGATGTACGCCCTCGCTTGGTATGTCCCACCACTGTCCACTCGGCCTGACCCTCTTGGTCATTGCCGTCTCTGGACTCAGATGTGCCCTTAGAGAAGTATCTATTCTTGGACACTGCACCGGTTTCGGAAGTAGAGGAGGAAGCGTAAGTAGGAGCCACTTTCGAAGTAGGGTTGGGTGCGTTGGTAGGTTGAGTTCCCTTTTTCTGCTGCTGAGGCCCAGTCTTACTTTTGGTTTTATTTTAGGCTTAGTTTTCTCACTAGCCAAATTGGATGAGTGCGTAATCTCTTCTTGGATAACCTGAGTGTGTACCTTATTTTTTTATCCATTGTTTGTATTTTTTGTTCCAACTTATCAACTTTAAAGGTTAAATTGGAAATTTTTTCTAATACCGTTGTCTTAAATCCATTAAATTGTTCAGTCAGTAAATCGTAAATTTTCGTTGTAAGACGCGTTTCAAACTCATCCTGCATTTGTTTTATTTCCTGTACCACAGGTGTCATATTATGAGGAATGTCGTTAGGCTGAGTCAGTAATTGCGCAGGTTGCGAGGAGCGCTGTCCGCTACGGAACGTTATATTATTGGGACTATGCATTGAAACGTCCAAGCAATCACTACTAGTACCCTTGTTATGACTGAACTGCTGTCGCACTGGCGTATTCGAATTATCATGCTTAGGTAAAGCGCTTCGGCATTCAAAACATATCCATGTCCTTTTAAAATCAGATGACAATTTAGCAAAGGCATCTTCACTAAAATTGGCACAAATAATGTCAAAATATTGCTTACATTTAGCGCACCTCATAAAAGCGCTGTCCTCAGTTATTACGCCGCGGCATCCCGCACAGCTCACTTGGCGCGCCATAATCGCGAGTCGTAGGTAGTAACACACAGTTGGAGCGGTAGGCAGCGGCCGACCGGCCCGGGATGGACGACGACGCCGGTGACGGTGACTCACAGCAGCGAGAGCGCTGTGAGTTGAGGTAGGTCAGTTCTTAACGGCCGAACAGTTTTTTTGGGAAAGTTTTTCACTCGTAACTTGAATGTTATTACATTAATTGAAAAACGGATTTCACCACTAGCTAGCCCAGAGCACAGGCTTTAAAAGTATTATACACTCAACACTAATAGATTATTTTTTACCAGCGTTTTCTTATTTATTCGAGGAGCAAATCAAAATAGTTGTTTACTTCTCCGCTGCGCGGGGTTATCAATACCCTTATCACTTATATCTAGAATAGGTAGGTTATACATATACCCTTATCACTTATATCTAGAATATTTTCATGGTCACATAGATCTTTTACCCATTTTATTTTCTCTTTACCCTTCACAATAATTTTTAAATCTTTCAAATACGGTTTTATTATTCTTTGAAATTCTCTATAGTCAATGTGTCCTTCACTCCATCGGAATCCTCTGTTTCTTTCTACCCACCAAACATGCTTCTTTTCTTCGAGAGTTAAAGTCGAGAATGGATATGGAGGTTTTATCAAAAATTGTTGGGTATGCTCTTGAGTGCTTATAGCCAATTCCTTTACTAAAAAATCATTATTCCGATCTTTGAAGCCTTGCAAGTCCACAATGACCGTATAATCATTCATGATAATTTCTTTACAATATTACTTAACGGTTTGTATTCAAATATGCAATCGTTCAGTATTAAACAGTAGGCAGAAGTCTGATCGGGTATCTCAGCATCGGTTTCTATTTCCAAGCATACGTCGATACACCCCTTCAAGGCTTCGTGTTGGCGAGAACAGTCAACAACGAATAAGGGAGCAATGTCTTTAAACTCTTTCAAACCCAACAACGGCTCAGGTCGACGTCCGTAATAAGACTGTTGAAATCTTGCATATTGATCGTATATTAATGAATATTTATTTTCAGCGAAACTAATGTTTAAGTTTTCGTATGGATAGTAGGTTGAATTAAGGTAAACTTTTACGTCACGTACAGCGCAATGATCGAATTCCGCCATTGACATGGTGGCATTTTGTTTACGATTCGTTTGTAAGGCAATCACAACCATTCGAGGTTTTTCAATCTGTGATGAAGTTTTAATAGACCAAGTATGTTTCCGGGTTTTAGGCATCAATGGATATTCGTACAGATCCCAATTACGAAATGCGACTGTTATCGCTCGATCTCTTTCTAAATGTTTTAACAAATTAATTCTTTCGCGGTCTGATACTTTGACATGCGGGACTCGCCAGACAATTTTATTTATTATTATGTCTTGAACAACTTCGCCAGCATTTAACTTTAAAGCATTAAGATTTGTGTTACTTCTTAAAAGAACTAATTCATGTTTACAATTCATAATGATTTTTTGGTAATCTTCTGCGAAACCTAACACTTTATTAAGTGGAATAGAGGCTGAAAATACACCATTGATTGTATTGGATATACCAGAAGGGGACCAACCCCAAACACTTGCACATTTAGACTCATTATCATTTAACGATAGATATGATTTTATTGTGGTTGTGATACCTGCATTTTTGATTCTATCTATTTCAATACCGTTTATTTCATAACGGATGTCTTGAAATAAAAATAAGGCAGGATTGTTAACAAAATGTACATTTGATACTCTTTCCTTTTCTTTTGTTGTACTGTTGTGTTTGTATACATCAGCTCTGCCCTCAATATACAAACTGCTGAGCGCAGGTAACACGTACAAATCTTGCTGATTAATCGGTATCCGTATTTCATCATTCTTGTTGAAACTTGTCACATATGGTTTGTATGAATGAAATTCAAAACTTTCAATGCTGTTGTCATGTGACGGAGATTGAGCGATATTTAAAACGTTCATTTTGTCAATCCAAGTATCTTTAAAAATGCTTTATTTTTTTGGTCAGCTTCTTCTTAGGGTAATGTAGTGCTCTTTTGTGCGATGTTCTCCTTGAACTGATTTGATTTCGAGAGGTAGCAGAGGTTTTATTGAAATTTAACATTTTTTCCTGAAGTGTAAATACAGCTGGATCTCTTCACCACGTAAATTAATTTGTTTATTTTTTCGTCTAACAATCTTATATTGATAGAACTTATTGAACTTTGATTGACAGGAAAGTAGATTAAGTTTTTAGGTATTTCTATTATTCGATAACCAGGTGGTACATTCGGCACAAATTCATAAATTATATGACTTGCTTCTCCGTTCACAAATGACCCGCTCACAATATCACATTCGATGCGTATTATGGTTGTTGGTAAAATGTTGACAGGATATTGAGATTCAGTTTTTATATTCGATTTTACAGCTTCAAGACCAAACCCCAAAATCTTACCAATCGAATCTGTTTTATCGAAATAAACATCTTCTGAACAATATATACATGTTTTTAAAGTATTGTTGTTAGCAGTTAATTTCAATGTAGCATTTTTTATGTTGCTCTGAAGATAATCACAAATATCTTGTAATTCATACGATCCTTCGGGTAGTTTTATCACTTCATCATTTCCATAATAAAATTTATTGTTTCTTTCATCTATATTGGGAATAGAGTTGAATGTAGAAAAATACAGAAGACCGCACTCATACTCCCCACTTAATTCTAATGTAGGAGAGTAGTTTGTTGTTGAATAAGCGTCTCTACCAGTTATCGACACAGTGAAAGACATGTTTATACTGAACACGATTCTTTATTTTATCCATTATTTAAATGCTTTTTCCAATAGTTTTTTAAAAAAGTTAAACAGAGATGACCACAATTTATAGCGTCAAACTTTTGATACCGTACAATATTATAACTAATTGACATGTTTCTTAAATAATTTCTTAATTCTAATGGGGGTTTTAAGTCGCCAAAACTATCAAAGTATTCACAGTAGTTGTTTTGTTTGATGTAGGCTACCCAGTGTGTTCCTGGACTATCAGAGCTATCCAAATTAAGTACAGCACATTCTATTTTTCTTGGCTTCAATGGAAGTGTATCTCTCATAAATACTCCCCGAAAATATGGAATGTCAGTAGCATGTTCTAATATATCTAAATCTGTTAGTGCACGTCTAGGCAGCCGTTTAACTAGTTTTTTGAAGGGTTCAAATATAAACCGGCACCCTTTTTATGAGGTTTAATGTACAATCCTTTGCCAAGAGCCACTGCTTCCATTGTTCTGTTATGACGTTCAGACTCTAGAAGACTTTTCTGAGCTGCTTTGGAGTCATTCACTGCTTTTGCTATACCGGCTGCTCCACCTGCCAAAGAACCCAAAGCCGACAAGCCTGCAAAGATTGGGATTAAAGGTAATAGTCCTCCACATTTTGGCAGAGGAATACAGCGCGGCAACTTGGTTCCTTTTTTATTTTTGAAGATTTTTTTGCTGCAGCACATGCGTATTTAATAGCTGTGTGACTGCCTTTGGTTTTTAACTTTTTTAGTTGAGATTTAATTTTGTTAATAGCTGCCATAAATGAACGAGCACCCGTGCCAGCCTTGAGTTTAGCTTTCATAGCATTTTTGACTATCCATGATGCAACTTTTTCACCCTTTTTAGCATCTTTAGCTTTCAATCTTTTCCGAGCCATTTCCATAAGTTCTTTATCAGCCTTTCGTCGAACGTTTAAATCGTTGTCGTTGTAAGCAATATCGTGATACATACAAGCTTTGTCTAAATTATTTATACCTCTGTCTCCCCTTTTCAAACGTTTCTGTAGCTTTGTTCCAGGACCACAAAATTGATATCCAGGTAAATGTAGCTCGAACGGTAAATGGTTAATCACGCTGTCTATAATACCACTTCCCCCCTTCATTGATATCGTTAGAATGAATAGATTTGGATTAAAGTTATATTTATATGTTTTACAAAACAATCTCATTCCTGTCTATCCAACTGTTTTCTTCGTTGCTGAGGCCCAGCCATTTCACAAAATATTTATTACCTTTTCTTTTGATAATCTTCTCGATAAGGTAAATATCAGGATACTTAGTTTTTTGTAATTCGTACTCATAAAAAGTCCCTAATATAACCTGCTTATGCTTATCTTCCAAATGATAAGTTGGTGGGTTTGTATCATTTACCTTTACTACTGTAAATACTTCAGTTGACCAGTTGGGAGTATAACCTTTGTAAAAGTCTGCTTTAAATTTGCTAATACGTAAATGATCACCAACTTGAAACTTGGGTTTCAAGTGTTTTCGATTTCTGTACGCCTTACTAATATTACACAATACAACCTTTTCATTTGCCTTATTTACATCTTTGGGCTTAAATTTTGTTATGCGATGAATAGTGCTGTTATAGTTCTCTATCACAGTATTTAATAATTTACCCACCCATCGATAACAGCCGTATAAACTGAAAAGTTTGAAGATGTGTGATTTTAGAGTGCGTATGACTCGCTCTACGATAGATGCTTTCTTCACGGAGTAAGTAGAATAATGGTTTACATTATATTTTTGTAACAGTTGACCGAAGATATCATTATAAAACTCTTTGCCCAAATCTGTTTGCAAATATTTAGGTTTTCTAGATGAATTTTTAAATATCTGGTGCATAGCGTTGACAACACAGTTTTTTTCTTTCGATTTTAGGGAACTTGTCCATACATACTTTGACAATGTATCTATCACTACCAATATGTATTTGTAGCCTTTATTAAAGTTTGAATATTTTTGTAAATCTATGAGGTCGGCTTGCCAAAGATCATCGATCTCTTTTATAACTGTGCAACGACGTGGGAAATTTCTTCTGGCTGATTTGTGAAGTTCATCAATTATGTCCTTTTTGCTCATTTTTCTTTATTTTTACATGAATTAGATTATCTATTTCAGACTTTGAATAAAATGATTTATTCAAATGGTCTGTTGTAAAGGTTTCCAAATTCTTCAAATGTAATTTCAGTTCCAGCTTAATTTTCTCAACATCATTTCTTAATTCTTGAACCGTTTTGTCTAAATAAGCTTTGTTAACTGCTTCGTCGTCTTCAGTTGGATATGATAACCCTTTTAATTTAGAAGATTTTAAATCGTAGTGTCCGGTAACAGATTTCACCAATGTTTCATTGTAGTTTCCAATGTATTCTGTCAATCGTAAACGTTTATGGACATGATGACCAAATTTATCTATGTTCATTGCTGTCTTGATGGGTTGACTCTTAAAAGAAGACTACTCAATTTTCCAGGTTTCTTCTTTATATGTTCTACATTTATGATACCAGCTTCATGAAGTTCCGAAATAATTGCAATTATTTCGTTATTTACGCCAGTGTTACCTGCTTCCCAAGATGCAAGTAGTAACTTTAATCGTTCAACTAATTCGTTTGGATCATCCCAGTAAACTAGATCAGTATCTGATTTCACTGTCTTTAAAAGTGAAATTCCTTTACCTTGTGGAATACTTTCAACACTTGTAGTTGGATTTCTAGAGAATTTGAACAAAGGCTTAATTACATTCGTATATTTAAATCCTTTGTTGCTGTTAATGGGTTTTGATGATTCGCAATTACGACGATGAGCATTGGTTTCTATTAGAAGTAATTTGTAATATTGTAAATCATCATCTGTTACTACATCTAAATTTGGTTTCTTTTTGAACAAAAGTTCTTTTAAGCCATCAGTTTTTTTGACAGTAAGTGTTCCTATTTTAAGAATACCACCGTCGTCATAGACACGAGTTTTCCCGAGTAATAATTTACCTCGTTCATTTCTGACTCCAAATGGAACATCTTTCATTACTTCAGACGATGTTGACCAAGACAGTGATTGATTTTTAAGACTTGGCGAGGACTGTAGAGATTTGAATGATCCTTCGCTAATGTTATGGTCTTCGGACGGTGACACAACAAGGGTTTTGTTGTAATTGTATTGCTCTTGTTCATCATCTTCATCTTCCTCACTAGCAGATTCATTATAATCTTCATCAGAGACAAACAATGACTGATTTTCGTCTTCAAATGACTGATTATTGTCATTTTTATTTTTTCATCACTGGTTCACAGTGTTCTTGTACCTTAAGAGGAGGGTCATATTTTTTATTTGTCAACAGTGTTAGAGGATCAACAATTGGTTTTAATATTGTTTCTAATGTTTTATTGTTTGTATTTTCAATATCTTTTATCATGGCAACTTTTCTTTTAACAGCTGCTGCTGATTTCACTATTTGTTCTTTAAGGTTTTTCTCCATTTCGAAGTATTCCGCTCGGTTTCAAACCATGAATGAGACTGGTTAATAGATAACACAACCGTCTTTTATGTATGTTCCTCTATCACTATGAAGGTATCAAAAGCCAATCGGTAACATCCGTTATTTTTGCCACAATCCTTATTAATAACAAGATAGCTGAATGGTTTATTCCAAACGGTTAAGCACATCTCACGGAATTGGGACCATGACATGTCTGATCCAACATGTTCTTCATAAACATGCTTCAAATTAATGTCATCTTGTTTAAATAGAATGACGAGATTAGAATTGTCCCGTACAAGTTGTTTTGGTATTTTCGTGTAAGTTTGATTGATGTAAAAACAATCTATATTTTTATGACGTCCCATGGCGAAATAATCTCTAATGTTGTTTTGATTCTCACAAGCAACGTCGTCGAAAATAATAATTGAATCAGGCAAAGCATCATGGGGGCTTAAAATTTCTCCATTATGATTGTATTTATTAAATGATGTTCCAGGTACCATATTCAAAACCTTTTCAAGATATAAATATTTAGGTTGATATAAAGACTTTGAATACACATAAAGGTTACGGAATCTTGGTCCATTTTTATGCAATAATAAACTTATTACTAAATTGGTTTTTCCACTATTAGATGGACCGCACACAATACAACGTATTGTACTTGGTAATAAATTTCCATGCCGTCGAGGGACATTAGATGATGCAGGACAGATGCAATCTAATTTAAGTGATTCTTTTTGTTTAACAAACTTCATGATTTCGGTTTCAGCGCGAGTGCAGTGTTGCATTAGTAACAATTGAATGAGCTAAACTTACAATATCATCGTTTTAAATGTACTTTCAGGAAGTACAATGCTAATAAATGTTCTGTTATCAATGGTTACTTTGATGCTGAGTTATTGGATTTTCTAATAATCAACTGAAGTTGCATAAGATACATCGGAGACTCTAAAGGAGGCTCTAACTGCAGTTCCAAGCTGTGCGAACGGTTAGGGATCAGAGACTCCAATCTTTACGATATTTTAATAGATTGGGATCTTTAACTCGACTTGTTCGAGTTAAAGTTCCCAATCTATTTACTACTTATGTTTTTCCCGAATCGCCCCATAAAAATACATACGAAAAGCATCTTACTATGCTGTAGATCGATTATGACCAAATCCGATATCTCGACCCAAGGTATGGCTTGACGCCGAAAATTCGACTTTTCTTATACGACGTTAAATATTGTTTTCCCGAATCGCCCCAAAAAATACATACGAAAAGCATCTTACTTTTCTGTAGATCGATTATGACAAAATCCGATATCTCGACCCAAGGTATGGCTTGACGCCGAAAATTCAACTTTGCTTATACGATGCTTTATATCGTTTTTCCCGAATCGCCCCATAAAAAATACATACGAAAAGCATCTTACTTTGCTGTAAATCGATTATGACCAAATCCGATATCTCGACCCAAGGTATGGCTTGACGCCGAAAATTCAACTTTGCTTATACGATGTTTTATATCGTTTTTCCGAATCGCCACGTCAAAATACACACAAAAAGCATCTTACTTTGCTGTAGATCGATTATGACCAAATCTGATATATCGACCAAAGGTATGGCTTAACGCCTGAAAATTCGACTTTGCTTATACGATGTTTTATATGTTTTTCCTGAATCGCCCATAAAAATACATACGAAAAAGCATCTTACTTTGCTGTAGATCGATTATGACGCAATCCGATATCTCGACCCAAGGTATGGCTTGACGCCGAAAATTAACTTGCTTATACGATGTTTCATATGGTTTCCCCTGACTCGCCCGCCGTCAAAATACATACAAAAAGCATCTTAGTTTTGTTGTTGATTGATTATGACCAAATCTGATATCTCGACCAATGGTATGATTAACGCTTAAAATTCGACTTTGCTTATACGACGTTTATATGGTTTTCCCGAATCGCCCCATAAAAATACATACGAAAAGCATCTTACTTTGCTGTAGATCGATTATGACCAAATCCGATATCTCGACCCAAGGTATGGCTTGACGCCGAAATTCGACTGTGCTTATACGGCTGTTTTCATATCGGTTTTCCGAATCCGCCACGTCAAAATACACACAAAAAGCATCTTACTTTGCTGTAGATCGATCTTTGACCAAATCGATAACTCGACCCAAGGTATGGCTTGACGCGAGAATTCGGACTTTGCTTATACGACGTTTAATATGTTTTTCCCGAATCGCCCCATAAAAATACATAGAAAAGCATCTTATTTTTGCTGTAGATCGATTATGACCAAATCCGATATACTCGACCAAAGCTATGGCTTGACGCCGAAAATTTAACTTGCTTATACGATGTTATATCGTTTTTCCGAATCGCCAGTCAAAATACACACAAAAGCATCTACTTTGCTGTAGATGGATTATGACCAAATCTGATATCTCGACCAAAGGTATGGCCTTATAAACGCTGAAAAATTCGTCTTTGCTTATACGATTGTTTTATATGTTTTTTCCCGAATCGCACTCATAAAAATACATACGAAAAGCATCTAACTTTGGCTGTAGATCGATTATGACCAAATCCGATATCTCGACCCAAGGTTATGGCTTGACGCCGAAAACTTCAACTTTGCTTATACGATGTTTTATATCGTTTTTCAGAATCGCCACGTCAAAATACACACAAAAAGCCTCATTCTTTGCTGTACCTCGATTATGACCGAATTCGATATCTCGAACCAAGGTATGACTTGACGCGAAAATTCGACTTTGGCTTATACGATGTTTATTTAGTTTCCCCGAATCGCCGCGTCAAAATACACACAAAAAGCATCTTACTTTGCTGTAGATCGATTATGACCAAATCTGATATCTCGACCAAGGTATGGCTTAACGCTGAAAATTCGTCTTTGCTATACGATGTTTTATATGTTTTTCCCGAATCGCCTCATAAAAATACATACGAAAAGCATCTAACTTTGCTGTAGATCGATTATGACCAAATCCGATATCTCGACCCAAGGTATGGCTTGACGCCGAAACTTCAACTTTGCTTATACGATGTTTTATATCGTTTTTCCGAATCGCCACGTCAAAATACACACAAAAAGCATCATTCTTTGCTGTACATCGATTATGACCGAATTCGATATCTCGAACCAAGGTATGACTTGACGCCGAAAATTCGACTTTGCTTATACGATGTTTTATTTAGTTTCCCCGAATCGCCGCGTCAAAATACACACGAAAAGCATCTTACTTTGCTGTAGATCGATTATGACCAAATCTGATATCTCGACCCAAGGTATGGCTTGACGCCGAAAATTCAACTTTGCTTATACGATGTTTTAATATCGTTTTTCCGAATCGCCACGTCAAAAATACCACAAAGAGCATCTTACTTTGCTGTAGATCGATTATGACCAAATCCGATATCTCGACCCAAGGTATGGCTTGACGCTGAAAATTCGACTTTGCTTATACGATGTTTTAATATTGTTTTCCCGAATCGCCCCATAAAAATACATACGAAAGCATCTTATTTGCTGTAGATCGATTATGACCAAATCCGATATCTCGACCCAAGGTATGGCTTGACGCCGAAAATTCAACTTTGCTTATACGATGTTTTATATCGTTTTTCCGAATCGCCACGTCAAATACACACAAAAAGCATCTTACTTTGCTGTAGATCGATTATGACCAACATCTGATATATCGACCAAGGTATGGCTTACGCTGAAAATTCGCTTTTGCTTATACGATGCTTTTATATGTTTTTCCCGAATCGCCCCATAAAAAATACATACGAAAAGCATCTTACTTTGCTGTAGATCGATTATGACCAATCCGATATCTCGACCCAAGGTATGGCTTGACGCCGAAAATTCAACTTTGCTTATACGATGTTTTATATCGTTTTTTCCGAATCGCCACTTCAAAATACATACGAAAAGCATCTTACTTTGCTGTAACATCGATTATGACCAAATCCGATATCTCGACCCAAGGTATGGCTTGACGCCGAAAATTCAACTTGCTTATACGATCTTTTATATCATTTTTCCGCAAGAAATTCGGGCCACGTCAAATTACACACACCAAGCATCTTACTTTCTGTAGATCGATTATGAACAATCGATATATCGACCAAAGGTATGGCTTAACGCTGAAAATTTTTCCGATCTTTGCTTATACGATGTTTTAATGTTTTCCTGAATCGCCCCCTAAATACATACGACAAAGCATCTTACTTTGTTGTAGATCGTTAGACCAAATCCGATATCTCGAACGACCCACAGTATGGCTTGACGCCGAAAAATTCAATGTTGCTTAATACGATGTTTATCTCGTTTTTTTTCAATCGCCACGTCCAAAATACACCCAAAAGCAACTACTTTGCTGTAATCGATTATGACCAAATCCGAAACTCGACCCAAGGTATAGCTTGACGGCCGAAATTCGACTTGCTTAGTACGACTGTTTTATTTGTTTTCCCGAATCGCCCATAAAAATACAGAACGAAAGCATCTTACTTTGCTGTAGATCGATTATGACCAAATCCGATACTCGACCCAAGGTATGGGCTTGACGCCGAAAATTCAACTTTGCTTATACGATGTTTTAATAGCGTTTTTCCGAATCGCCACGTCAAAATACACACAAAAGAGATACTTTTTGCTGTAGATCGATTATGACCAAATCCGAATATCTCGACCCAAGGTATGGCTTTGACGCCTGAAAATCCGACTTTGCTTATACAGGTTTATATTGTTTTCCCGAATCGCCCCATAAAAATACATACGAAAAGCATCTTATTTTGCTGTAGATCGATTATGACCAAATCCGATATCTCGACCCAAGGTATGGCTTGACGCCGAAATTCAACTTTGCTTATACGATGTTTTATATGTTTTTCCCGAATCGCCCGTCAAAAATACATACAAAAAAAGCATCTTACTTTTGCTGTAGATGCGATTAATGCCAAATCCGTATCTCGACCCAGGTATGGCTTGAAACGCCGAAAATTTCGACTTTAGCTATACTAACCTTTAAATATTTTTTTCCCGAATCGCCCCAAAACATACATACGAAAAGCATTCTTACTTTTTCTGTAGATCGTTATGACAAAATCCCGATATCTCTGAACCCAAGGTATGGGCTTTACGCCGAAAATTCAACTTTGCTTATACGATGCTTTATATCGTTTTCCCCGAATCGCCCCATAAAAAATACCACGAAAAGCATCTTACTTTGCGAGTAATCGATTATGGACCACATCGCTTCTCGACCCAAGTCTGGCCTTTACGCCAAAAATTCAACTTTGCTTATACGATGTTTTATAGCGTTTTTTTTTTCCGAATCGCCAACGTCAAATACCCACAAAGCTCTTACTTACTTTGCTGTATATCGATTAATTCCAATACGATATCTCGACCACAAGGTTTGGCTTGACGCCGAAAATTCGACTTTGCCTTATACGACGTTTAATATTGTTTTCCCGAATCGCCCCATAAAAATACATACGAAAAGCATCTTATTTTGCTGTAGATCGATTATGACCAAATCCGATAACTCGACCCAAGGTATGGCTTGACGCCGAAAATTCGACTTTGCTTATACGATGCTTTATATCGTTTTTCCCGAATCGCCACGTCAAAATACACACAAAAGCATCTTACTTTGCTGTAGATCGATTATGACCAAATCCTGATATATCGACCGAAGGTATGGCTTAACGCTGAAAATTCGACTTTGCTTATACGATGCTTTTATATGTTTTTCCGAATCGCCCCATAAAAATACATACGAAAAGCATCTTACTTTGCTGTAGATCGATTATGACCAAATCCGATATCTCGACCCAAGGTATGGCTTGACGCCGAAAATTCGACTTTGCTTATACACGTTTATATTGTTTTCCCGAATCGCCCCATAAAATACCTACAAAAACACTTTACTTGTTCTGTAGAATCGATATGAACCAAATCCGATATCTCGACTCATGTATGGCTTGACTATGTTTTTTCTCTCGTTTTTCCGAATCCGCAACGCAAGTAACACACCAAAAGCATCTTAATTTGCTGCAGATCGTATTATGACCAATCGATCTCTCGACCCAAGGTCATGGCTTGACGCCGTCCGACAAATTCAACTGCTTATACATGTTTCATATGGTTTCCCCTAGTCGCCGCGTCAAAATACATACGAAAGCATCTTATTTGGCTGTAGCATCGATTATAACCAAAATCCGTAACTCGACCCAATGTATGGCTTGACGCCGAAGAAGTGCGACTTTGCCTTATACGACGTTTAATATTGTTTTTCCCGATCGCCCTATAAAAATACATACGAAAAGCATCTTACTTTGCTGTAGAATCGATTATGACCAAAATCCGATATCTCGACCCAATTAGTGGCTGACGCGAAATTCACTTTGCTTATACGCTGCTTTATATCGTTTTTCCGAATCGCCACGTAAAAATACCACAAAAAGCATCTTACTTTGCTTGTAGATCGCTATATGACCAATCTGATATCTCGACCAAAGGTAATTGCTTTAAACGCTGAAAATTCGACTTTGTTATACGATGTTTTATATGTTTTCCCGAATCGCCCCAAAAAATACTAACGAAAAAGCTCTACTTTCTGTAGATCGATCATGAACCAATCCGATATCGCGACCCGAGTATGGCTTGACGCAAAAATTCACTTTGCTTATACGATGGTTTTTATATCGTTTTTCCGATCGCCACGTCAAAATACCACGAAAAAGCATCTTACTTTGCTGTAGATCGATTATGACCAAATCCGATACTCGTCGCCCACGGTTTGCTTTACGCCGACAAATTCAACTTTGGGGCTTAATCGTGTTTCATATGGTTTCCCCTATCGCCGCGTCAAATACATACAAAAAAAGCATCTTATTGTTGTAGATTGATTTATACCAAATCTGAATATCTTCGACCATTGGTATATTTAACGCTGAAAATTCAAAATTTGCTTATACGTTGTTTTTATATGTTTTTTTCGAATCGCCACGTCAAATCCACAAGAAAGGCATCTGTCCTTTGGCTGTATATCGATTATGACCAAATCTGATATATTCGACCAAAGGTATGCTTAACGCTGAAATTCGACTTTTGCGTATCGATGTTTTTATATTTTTTCCCGAATCGCCCCATAAAAAACAAACGAAAGCTCTTTCTTTGCTGTCAGATCGATTATGACCAAATCCGATATCTCGACCGCAAGGTATGGCTTGACGCCGAAAATTCAACTTTGGCTTATACGATGTTTTATATCGTTTTCCGAATCGCCTTTCAAACTACAACACAAAAATCAACTTCCTTTTGCTGTAAGAATCGGTTGTTACCAAATTCCGATAACTCGGACCCAAGGTATTGCTTGACGGCCGGAAAATTTCGACTTGCTTATAAACGTTTTAATATGTTTTTCCCGAATCGCCCCATACAAATACATCGAACAGCGTCTTACTTTGCTGTATGATCGGATTATGCAACCAAATCCGATATCTCGACCCAGTATGGCTTGACGCGAAAATTCACTATGCTTATACTATGTTTTATATCGTTTTTCCGAGTCCGTATCCACGGTCAAAATACACCAAAACCATCTTACTTGCTGTAGATCGATTTATGACCAAATCCAAAAACTCGACCCAAGGTATGGCTTGGACGCCCGAAAATTCGACTTTGCTTATACGACGTTTAATATTGGTTTCCCGAATCGCTCATAGAAAAATCATACGGAAGCTCTTATTTGCTTGTAGATCGATTATGACCAACTATCCTATAACTCGACACGAGCTATGGATTGAACGCCGAAAAATTCGACTTTGCTTATACTACGTTTTATATGTTTTTCCCGATCGCCCTATACAAAAACATAACGAAAAGCCTCTTACTTGCTGTAGATTCATTACGACTGAAATCCGATATCTCGCCCCAAGGTATGCTGGAGCCGAAAATTCAACTTTTGCTTATCGATGCTTTATAATCGTTTTTCCGCATCGCCACGTCAAAATACACACAAAAGCATCTTCTTTTGCTGTAGATTCGATATGTCCAATCCGATATCTCGACGCCAAGGTATGGCTTGACGGCCGAAAATTCCGACTTTGCTTATACGCCGTTTCATATTGTTTTCCCGAATCGCCCATAAAATACATACGAAAAGCATCTTATTTTGCTGTAAGATCGATTATGACCAAATCCGATAACTCCCCCAAGCTAGGCTTGACAGCAAGGAATTCGACTTTTTGCTTATAAGACGTTTTATAATGTTTTTCCCATCGCCACGTCAAAATACACACAAAAGTCTTCATCTTACTTGCTGTAATCGAATTTATGACCAATCTGATATATCGACCAAAGGTATGGCTTAACGCTGAAATTCGAATTTGTTTATACGATGTTTTATATTTTTTTCTGATCGCCCCATAAAATACATACGAAAAGGCATCTACTTTGCTGTAATCGATTATGACCAAATCCGCTATCTCGACTCGCAATGGTAGTATGGCTTGACGCCGAAAATTCCACTTTGCTTAGACGATTTTTTGTATCGGTTTTTTCCCGAATCGCCACTTCAAATATACACACAAAAAGCAACTTACTTTGCTGTAATTCGATTATGACCAATCCGATAACTCGACCCAGGTATGGCTTTGACTCCTAAAATTTCGACGTTGCTTATACGACGTTTAATAGGTTTCCCGAATCGCCCCATAAATACATACAAAAGCTCATTACTTTTCTGTAATCGATTATGAACCCCAATCGATATCTCGACTCATGGTATGGCTTGACGATGTTGTATATCGTTTTTCTTTTTCTCCTCCGCCACGTCAACATACCCACAAAAAAGCATCTTAATTTGCTGCAGTATCGATTATGACCAAATCTGATATCTCGACCCAAGGTATGGCTTGACGCCGAAATTCAACCTTTGCTTATACGATGTTTCATATGGTTTCCCTAGTCGCCGCTCAAATACCTACGAACAGCATCTTATTTTGCTGTAGACGATTATAACCGAAATCCGATAACTTCGAACCCAGGTATGGCTTACGCCGAAAATTCGACTTTGCTTATACGACGTTTAATATGTTTTCCCGAATCGCCCGCCATAAAAATACATATCGAACAGCATCTTACTTGCTGTAGATCGATTATGACCAAAATCCGATATCTCGACCCAAGGTATGGCCTTGACGCCGAAAATTCCACTTTGCTATATACGATTGCTTTATATCCGTTTTCCCGAATCGCCACGTAAAAATACACAACAAAAAGCATCTACTTTGCTGTAGATCGATTATGACCAAATCTGATATCTCGACGCCAAGGTATGGCTTAACGCGAAAAATTGCGACTTTTGTTTATACGATGTTTTATATGTTTTTTCCCGAATCGCCCCCATAAAATACTACGAAAAGCATCTTACTTTGCTGTAGCTCGATCATGACCAAATGCCGATATCCTCGACCCGAGGTATGGCTTACGCTCGAAAAATTCAACTTGCTTATACATTTTTATTATCGTTTTTTTTTTCCGAATCGCCACGTCATAATACCACAAAAAGCATCTTACTTTGCTGTAGATCGATTATGACCAAATCCGATATCTCGACCCAAGGTATGGCTTGACGCCGAAAATTCAACTTTGCTTATACGCTGTTTCTTAGGTTTTTCCCCTAATCGCCGCGTCAATACATACACAAAGCAATCTTAGTTTGTTTATGATTGATTATACCAATCTGATATCTCGACCATTGGATGATTTAACGCTGAAATTCCGCTTTGCTTAAACGATGTTTTATATCGTTTTGTTACCGGGGTATCGCCACGTGTCAAAATACACACAAAAAGCATCTTTACTTTGCTGTAGATCGATTATGACCAATTCTGATATATCGCCCAATGTATGGCTTAACGCTGAAAATCGACCTTTGCTTATTCGATTTTTTATATGTTTTTTCCCGAATCGCCCCAAAAAATACATACGAAAAGCATCTTTCTTGCGTAGATCGATTATGACCAAATCCATATCTCGAACCCAGGTATTGGCTTGACGCCGAAAATTCATCTTTGCTTATAACGATGTGTTTATTCGTTTTTCCGAATCGCCTTTCAAAATCACACAAAAGCAACTTACTTTGCTGTAGATCGATTATGACCAATCCGATAACTCTACCCAAGGTATGGCTTGACGCCGAAAATCGACTTTGCTATAAAAAGGGTGAAAAAAACGTTTTTATATGTTTTTTTGTCCCGAATCGCCCTCATAAAAATACATACGAAAAGCATCTACTTTGCTGTAGATCTGATTATGACAAAATCCCGATATCTCGACCCAAGGTATGGCTTGACGCCGAAAATTCAACTTTGCTTATAACGATGTTTTTAGATCGTTTTTCCGAATCCGCCACGTAAAATACACACAAAAAGCATCTTACTTTGGCTGTAGATCGATTATAACCAATCCGAAACTCGACCCAGTATGTCTTGACGCCGAAATTCGACTTTGCTTTATACGACGTTTATATTGTTTTTTCCCGAATCGCCTCATAAAAATACATACGGATATCATCTTATTTTGCGGTAGATATCGATTATGACCAATCCGATAACTCGACACAAGCTATGGCTTGTCGGAGCCGAAATTCGACTTGCTTATACGACGTTTTATATGTTTTTCCCGAATCGCCCTATAAAAAAAACATACGAAAAGCTCTTCCTTTGCGTATCTCGTTACGACCAAATCCGATATCTCGACCAAGGTATGGCTTGACGCCGAAAATTCAACTTTGCTTATACAATGCCTTTATATCTTTTTTCCCGAATCGCCACGTCAAAATACACACAAAAAGCATCTTCTTTTGCTGTAGATCGATTATGTCCAAATCCGAGATCTCGACCCAAGTATGCTTGACGCCGAAAATTCGACGTGCTTATACGACGTTTAATATTTGTTTTTCCCGAATCGGGGGGGCCCCATAAAAATACATACGAAAAGCATCTTATTTGCTGTAATCGATTATGACCCAATCCGATAACCGACCCAAGCTATGGCTTTACGCCGAAATTCGCTTTGCTTATAAACGTTTATAGTGTTCCCGAATCGCCCCAATACAAATACAGACTAAAGAGCATCTTAACTTTGCTTTAATCGATTCTAACAAATCAGAATCTCGACCCAAGTATGGCTTGACGCCGAAAATTCAACTTTTGCTTATACGAATTTTTATATCGTTTTCCGAATCGCCACGTCAAATACAACAAAAAGCATCTTACTTTGCTGTAGATCGATTATGCCCAATCTGATATATCGACCAAAGGTATGGCTTAACGCTGAAATTCGAATTTGGCTTATACATGTTTTATATGTTTTTTTTTCCTGAATCGCCCCATAAAAATACATACGAAAAGCATCTACTTTGCTGTATATCGATTAGGACCATCCGATATCTCGACCCAAGGTATGGCTTGACTCCGAAAATTCAACTTGCTTATACCGATGTTTTAATCGTTTTTTCCGAAGCGCCACTTCAAAATACACACAAAAGCAATTAACTTTGGCTGTATATCGTTATGACCAAGCCGATAACTCGACCCAGGTATGGCTTTGACGCCGAAAATTCGACTTTGCTTTATACGACTTTTAAGATTGTTTTCCCCGAATTGCACATAAAATACATTACAAAAGCATCTTACTTTTCTGAAGATCGATTATGAACAAATCCGATATCTCGACTCTGGTATGGCTTGACGATGTTTTATATCGTTTTTCCGAATCCGCCAACGCCAAATACACAATAAACCAAAAGGCATCTTAATTTGCTGGCAGATCGATTATGACCAATCTGATTATCTCGACCCAAGGATATGGCTTGACGCCGAAAATTCACTTTGCTTATACGATGTTTCATATGGTTGCACCTAATCGCCGCGTCAAAATAAATACGAAAGATCTTGTTTGCTGGGTAGATCGATTATACCAAATCCGATAACTCGACCCAAGGTATGGCTTTGACGCCGAAAATGCGACTTTGCTTATCGACGTTTAATATTGTTTTTCCCGAATCGCCCATAAAAATACATACGAAAAGCATCTTACTTTGCTGTAGATCGATTATGACCAAATCCGATATCTCGACCCAAGGTATGGCTTGACGCCGAAAATTCAACTTTGCTTATACGATGCTTTATATCGTTTTTCCGAATCGCCACGTATAAATACACACAAAAAGCATCTTACTTTGCTGTAGATCGATTATGACCAAATCTGATATCTCGACCCAAGGTATGGCTTAACGCTGAAAATTCGACTTTGGTTATACGATGTTTTATATGTTTTTCCCGAATCGCCCGATAAAAATACATACGAAAAGCATCTTACTTTGCTGTAGATCGATCATGACCAAATCCGATATCTCGACCCGAGGTATGGCTTGACGCCGAAAATTCAACTTTGCTTATACGATGTTTTATATCGTTTTTCCGAATCGCCACGTCAAAATACACACAAAAAGCATCTTACTTTGCTGTAGATCGATTATGACCAAATCCGATATCTCGACCCAAGGTATGACTTGACGCCGAAAATTCAACTTTGCTTATACGATGTTTCATATGGTTTCCCCTAATCGCCGCGTCAAAATACATACAAAAAGCATCTTAGTTTGTTGTAGATTGATTATGACCAAATCTGATATCTCGACCATTGGTATGATTTAACGCTGAAAATTCGACTTTGCTTATACGATGTTTTATATCGTTTTTCCGAATCGCCACGTCAAAATACACACAAAAAGCATCTTACTTTGCTGTAGATCGATTATGACCAAATCTGATATATCGACCAAAGGTATGGCTTAACGCTGAAAATTCGACTTTGCTTATTCGATGTTTTATATGTTTTTCCCGAATCGCCCCATAAAAATACATACGAAAAGCATCTTTCTTTGCTGTAGATCGATTATGACCAAATCCGATATCTCGACCCAAGGTATGGCTTGACGCCGAAAATTCAACTTTGCTTATACGATGTTTTATATCGTTTTTCCGAATCGCCTTTTCAAAATACACACAAAAAGCAACTTACTTTGCTGTAGATCGATTATGACCAAATCCGATAACTCGACCCAAGGTATGGCTTGACGCCGAAAATTCGACTTTGCTTATAAGACGTTTTATATGTTTTTCCCGAATCGCCCCATAAAAATACATACGAAAAGCATCTTACTTTGCTGTAGATCGATTATGACCAAATCCGATATCTCGACCCAAGGTATGGCTTGACGCCGAAAATTCAACTTTGCTTATACGATGTTTTATATCGTTTTTCCGAATCCGCCACGTCAAAATACACACAAAAAGCATCTTACTTTGCTGTAGATCGATTATGACCAAATCCGAAAACTCGACCCAAGGTATGGCTTGACGCCGAAAATTCGACTTTGCTTATACGACGTTTAATATTGTTTTCCCGAATCGCCTCATAAAAATACATACGAATAGCATCTTATTTTGCTGTAGATCGATTATGACCAAATCCGATAACTCGACACAAGCTATGGCTTGACGCCGAAAATTCGACTTTGCTTATACGACGTTTTATATGTTTTTCCCGAATCGCCCTATAAAAAAACATACGAAAAGCATCTTACTTTGCTGTAGATCGATTACGACCAAATCCGATATCTCGACCCAAGGTATGGCTTGACGCCGAAAATTCAACTTTGCTTATACGATGCTTTATATCGTTTTTCCGAATCGCCACGTCAAAATACACACAAAAAGCATCTTACTTTGCTGTAGATCGATTATGACCAAATCTGATATCTCGACCAAAGGTATGGCTTAACGCTGAAATTTAACTTTGCGTATACGATGTTTTTATATTATTATTTTATTAATATTATTTATTTCAATCAACGGTTTTATAGGATCATAGGTACATTAAAATTCAAATACATTCTAAATATATTTATATGTTTTTCCCGAATCGCCCCATAAAAATACATACCGAAAACATCTTACTTTTTGCTGTAGATCGATATGAACCAAATCCGATATCTGACCCAATGTATGGCTTGACCTGAAAATCACGACTTTGCTTATACGACGTTTACTATTGTTTTCCCCGAATCGCCCCATAGAAAAATGACAAACGAAAAGCATCTTATTTTGCCTGTATATCGATATAACCAAATCCGATAACTCGACCCAGGTATGGCATTGCGCCCGAAAATTCGACCTTTGCTTATACGACGTTTAATATTGTTTTCCCGAATCGCACCCTAAAAATACATACGAAAAGTCATTCTTACTTTGCTGTAATCGATTATGCTCAATCCGATTCTCGACCCACATTATTTCTTGACGCCGACAATTCACTTTGCTTATACGATGCTTTATATCGTTTTTCCGATCGACACGTATAAAAACACACAAACGGCATCTTACTTTCTGTAGATCGATTATGACCAATATCTGATATCTCGACCAAGTATGGCTTAACGCTGAAAATTCGACTTGGTTATACGATGTTTTTATGTTTTTTCCCCAAAACCGCCCCCATAAAATACTCGAAAAGCATCTTACTTTTCTGTAGATTCGATCATGACCAAATCCGGTATCTCGACCCGAGGTTTGGCTGACGCAGAAAAATTCAACTTTGCTTATACGATGTGTTCATATGTTTTCCACCTAATCGCCGCTCCAACATACATACAAAAAGCGTCTTAGTTTGTGTAGATTGTTATGACCAAATCTGATATCTCGACCATCGGTATGATTTAACGCTGAAACATTCGACTTTGCTTATACGAATTTTATTTATATCGTTTTTCCGAATCGGCCACGTCAAAATACACACAAAAGCTCTTCCTTTGCTGTAGATCGATTTATTACCAATCTGATATCCTCGACCCAAGGTATGGCTTGACGCCAAAAATTCGACTTTGCTTATGCGACGATTAATATTGTTGTCCCAATCGCCAATAAAAATACATACGAAAGCGTCTATTTTTGCTGTAGATCGATTATGACCAAATCCGATACTCGACCCCAGCCTATGTCTTTGACGCCGAAAATTCACTTTGCTTATACGACGTTTTTATATGTTTTTGCAACACCACGCAGAACAAACATACTAAAAGCTCTTACTTTGCTGTAGATCGATTAGACCAAATCCGATATCTCGACCCAAGGTATGGCTTACGCCGGGGGATTCAACTTTGCTTATACGATGTTTTATATCGTTTTCCGATCGCCACGTCAAAATACACACAAAAAGCATCTTACTTTTGCTGTAGATCGATTATGACCAAATCTGATATCTCGACCAAGGTATGCTGCGCTGAAAATCTACCTTTGCTTATACGACGTTATTATTGTTTTTCCCGAAATCGCCCCATAAAATACATACCGAAAAGCATCTTCTTTTCTGTAGATCGATTATGCGCAATCCGATATCTCGGGGACCCAAGGTATGGCTTGACGCAAATTCCACTTTTGCTTATACGTGCTTTATATCGTTTTTTTTCCGAATCGACACTTCAAAATAAAACACACAAAAAGCATCTTACGTTGCTGTAGATCGATTATACAATCTGATATCTGACCGAAGGTATGGCTTAACGCTGAAAATCGACTTTGCTTATTCTCTGTTTATATGTTTTTCCCGAATCGCCCCCATAAAAATACATACGAAAAGCATCTTCTTTGCTGTAGATCGATTTGACCAAATCCGTTCTCAGACCCAAGGTATGGCTTGAACGCCCAAAAATTCCGACTTTGCTTATGCGACGTTTAATATTGTTGTCCCGATCGCGCCCAATAAAATCATACGAAAAGCATCTTATTTTGCTGTAGATCGATTATGACCAATCCATAACTCGACCCAAGCCTATTTCTTGACGCCGAAAATTCAACTTTGTTATACGAGAACGTTTTATATGTTTTTCCCCGTACATAAAAAAACATACGAAAATCAATCTTACTTTGCTGTCAGATTCGATTACGACCCATCCGATATCTCGACCCAATATGGCTTGAGCCGACAATTCACACTTTGCTTATACGATGTTTTTATATCTTTTTCCGGAATCGCCACGTCAAAATACACAACAAAAGCATCTGTACTTTGCTGTAGATCGGTATGAACCAAATCCGAAAAAAAAAACTCGACCCAAGGGTTATGTCTTGAACGCCGAAAATTCGATCTTTGCTTATACGAACGTTTAATATTGTTTGGAAAGGAATCCGGCCTCAGAAAATACTACGAATAGCCTCTTATTTTGCTGTAGATCGATTTTGACCAAATCCGATACTCGACACAAGCTCTGGCGTGGACGCGCCGAAAATTCGACTTTGCTTATCGACGTGTTTTTATGTTTTTCCCCCGTCGCCCTATAAAAAAACATAGCGAAAGCATCTTACTTTGCTGTAGATCGATTACGACCAAATCCGATATCTCGACCCAAGGTTGGCTTGACGCCGAAAATTCACCCTTTTGCTTATACGATGCTTTATATCGTTTTTCCGATCGCACGTCAAAATAACACACAAAAGCATCTAACTTGCTGTAATCGATATTGACCAATCTGATATCCGACCGAAGGTATGCTTAACGCTGAAATTTACTTTGCGTATACATGTTTTATTTATTATTATTATTATATTCATTTATTTCATCCACATAGGATCATAGGTACATTACAATTCAAAATACATTCATAAAAATTATTTTATCTGTTTTTTCCAGAATCGCCCATAAAATACGATACGAAAAACTCTTACTTTGCTGTAGATCGATTATGACCAATCCGATATCGTCTACCCAAGTATGGCCTTGACGCTGAAAATCCGACTTTGGCTTATACGACTTTAATAATTATGTTTTTCCCGAATCGCCCCATAAAATACAACGAGAGCATTTATTTTGCTGTAGATCGATTATAACCAATATCCGATAACTCGAGCCAAGTATGGCTTTACGCGAAAATCGCTTTGCTTATACGAAGTTTAATATTTGTTTTCCCAATCGCCCCATAAAACATACGAAAGCATCTTACTTTGCTGGTAGAATCGATTTATACCAAATCCGGATTTCTCGACCAGGTCTGGCTTGACGGGAAAAATTCAACTTTGCTTATACGATGCTTTATATCCGTTTTTCCGATCGCCACGTATAAAACAACACAAAAAAGCATCTTACTTTGCTGTTAGATCGATTATGACCAAGATCTGATATCTCGACCAAAGGTACGTCTTCAACGCTGAATTCGACTTTGTCATACGAGATTGTTTTTATGTTTAGCCCAAACGCCCCATAAAATACATACGAAAAGCTCTTACTTTTCTGTAGATCGATCATGACCCAAATCGATATCCTCGCCCGAGTTATGTGCTTGACGCCGAAATTCACTTTGCTTTATACGAATGTTTCATGGTTTCCCCTAATCGCCGCGTCCAAAATACATACAAAAAGATCTTAGTTTTTGTTGTAGCTTGATTTATGACCAAAAAAAATATCAAACAAAAAAAAAAAAAAAAGAAAAGACAAAAAAAAAACAAAAAAAAAAGAAAATAACAAAAAAAAAACAAAAAAAAAAAAAAACGAAAACAAAAAACAAAACAAAAAAAAAAAAAAAAAAAAAAAAAAAAAAAAAAAAAAAAAAAAAATAAAAAAAAAAAAAAAAGAAAAAAAAAAAAAACAAAAAAAAAAAAAAAAAAAAAAAAAAAAAAAAAAAAAACAAAAAAAAAAAAAAAAAAAAAAAAGAAAAAAAAAAAAAAAAAAAAAAAAAAAAAAAAAAAAAAAAAAAAAACAAAAAAAAAAAAAAAATAAAGAAGAGAAATAAAAAAAAAAAAAAAAAAAAAAAAAAAAAAAAAAAAAAAAAAAAAAAAAAAAAAAAAAAAAAAAAAAAAAAAAAAAAAAGAAAACAAAAAAATAACAAAAAAAAAAAAAAATAAATAACCCCCACCACCAAAAAAAAACCAAAAACCAAAAAAAAAAAAAAAGAAAAAAACAAAACAAAAAATAAAAAAAAAAAACCAAAAAAAAAAAAAATAAAAAAAAAAAAAAAAAAACAAAAAGAAATAAAAAAAATAAAAAAAAAAAAAAAAAAAAAATATTTTTCAAACAAACACAACAAAAAAAAAAAATAAAAAAATAAACACAAAAAACAAAAACAAAAAAAAATAAAACAATAGAAAAAAAAAAAAAAAGCAACAAAAACCAAAAAAAAAAAAAAAAAAAAAAAAAACCAAAAAAATAAAAACAAAAAACAAAAAACAAACAAAAAAAAAAAAATAAAAAAAAAAAAAAAAAAAACAAAAAAAAATTAATTAAAAAAATCTGATATCGCTCGCCCATTGGTAAGATAACGCTGAAAATTCGACTTTGCTAGACGATGTTTTTATAATCGTTTTTCCGAATCGCCACGTCAAAATACACACAAAAATCATCTACTTTGCTGTAGTCGAATTATGACCAAATCTGAATATCTCGACCCAAGGTATGGCTTGACCGCCAAAAATTTCGACTTTGCTTATGCGACGTTTAATGATTGTTTGTCCCCGAATCGCCCGAATATAAAATACATACGAAACAGCTCTAATTTTTGCTGTAGACCGATTATGACACCAAATCCGATAACTACTACCCAAGCTATGTCTTGACGCCGAAAATTCAACTTTGCTTATACGACGTTTATATGTTTTTCCGTACATAAAAACATACAAAAGCATCTACTTTGCTGGAGATCGATTCGCCAATCCGATATCTCGACCCAGGGTATGGCTTGCGCCGAAATTCAACTTTGCTTATACGATTGTTTTTATATCGTTTTTTTCCGAATCGCCACGTCAAAATACACACAAAAGCATCTTACTTTGCTGTATATCGTTTTTGGACCAAATCTGATATCTCGACCCAAGGTATGGCTTGACGCCTGAAAATTCTAACTTTGCTTATACGAGCTTTAGATAGTTTTTCCCGAATCGCCCCCATAAAAATACATACGAAAAGCATCTTACTTTGCTGTAGATCGATTATGACCAAATCCGATATCTCGACCCAAGGTATGGCTTGACGCCGAAAATTCAACTTTGCTTATACGATGCTTTATATCGTTTTTTCCCGAATCGCCACGTCAAAATACACACAAAAAGCATCTTACTTTGCTGTAGATCGATATGGACCAAGATCTGATATCTCGACCCAGAAGGTATGGCTTACCGCTGAAAATTCGAACTTTGCTTATACGATGTTTTTATATCGTTTTTTCCCGAATCGCCCCATAAAAATACATACGAAAAGCATCTTTACTTTGCTGTAGAATCGATTATGACCAAATCCGATATCTCGACCCAAGGTATGGCTTGACGCCGAAAATTCAACTTTGCTTATACGATGTTTTATATCGTTTTCTCCCTAATCGCCACAGTCAAATACACACAAAAAGCATCTTACTTTGCTGTAGATCGATTATGACCAAATCCTGATATCTCGACCCAAGGTATGGCTTGACGCCTGAAGAATTCTACTTTGCTTATACGACGTTTAATATTGTTTTTCCCGAATCGCCCCATAAAAATACATACGAAAAAGCATCTTACTTTGCTGTAGATCGATTATGACCAAATCCGATATCTCGACCCAAGGTATGGCTTGACGCCGAAAATTCAACTTTGCTTATACGATGTTTATATCGTTTTTTCCGAATCGCCACGTCAAAATACACACAAAAGCATCTTACTTTGCTGTAGATCGATTATGACCAAATCTGATATCTCGACCAAAGGTATGGCTTACGCTGAAAATTCGACTTTGCTTATTCGATGTTTTATATGTTTTTCCCGAATCGCCCATAAAAAATACATACGAAAAGCATCTTTCTTTGCTGTAGATCGATTATGACCAAATCCGATATCTCGACCCAAGGTATGGCTTGACGCCGAAAATTCAACTTTGCTTATACGACGTTTAATATTGTTTTTCCGAATCGCCACTTCAAAATACACACAAAAAGCAACTTACTTTGCTGTAGATCGATTATGACCAAATCCGATAACTCGACCCAAGGTATGGCTTGACGCCGAAAATTCGACTTTGCTTATAAGACGTTTTATATGTTTTTCCCGAATCGCCCCATAAAAATACATACGAAAAGCATCTTACTTTGCTGTGGATCGATTATGACCAATCCGAAATCTCGACCCAAGGTATGGCTTGACGCCGAAAATTCAACTTTGCTTATACGATGTTTTATATCGGTTTTTCCGAATCCGCCACGTCAAAATACACACAAAAAGCATCTTACTTTGCTGTAGATCGATTATGAACCAATCCGAAAACTCGACCCAAGGTATGGCTTGACGCCGAAAATTCGACTTTGCTTATACGACGTTTAATATTGTTTTCCCGAATCGCCCCATAAAAATACATACGAATAGCATCTTATTTTGCTGTAGATCGATTATGACCAAATCCGATAACTCGACACAAGCTATGGCTTGACGCCGAAAATTCGACTTTGCTTATACGACGTTTTATATGTTTTTCCCGAATCGCCCCATAAAAAAACATACGAAAAGCATCTTACTTTGCTGTAGATCGATTACGACCAAATCCGATATCTCGACCCAAGGTATGGCTTGACGCCGAAAATTCAACTTTGCTTATACGATGCTTTATATCGTTTTTCCGAATCGCCACGTTAAAATACACACAAAAAGCATTTTACTTTGCTGTAGATCGATTATGACCAAATCTGATATATCGACCAAAGGTATGGCTTAACGCTGAAAATTCGACTTTGCTTATACGATGTTTTATATGTTTTTCCTGAATCGCCCCATAAAAATACATACGAAAAGCATCTTACTTTGCTGTAGATCGATCATGACCAAATCCGATATCTCGACCCAAGGTATGGCTTGACGCCGAAAATTCAACTTTGCTTATACGATGTTTTATATCGTTTTTCCGAATCGCCACGTCAAAATACACACAAAAAGCATCTTACTTTGCTGTAGATCGATTATGACCAAATCTGATATCTCGACCCAAGGTATGGCTTGACGCCGAAAATTCGACTTTGCTTATACGACGTTTAATATTGTTGTCCCGAATCGCCCAATTAAAATACATACGAAAAGCATCTTATTTTGCTGTAGATCGATTATGACCAAATCCGATAACTCGACCCAAGCTATGTCTTGACGCCGAAAATTCGACTTTGCTTATACGACGTTTTATATGTTTTTCCCGAATCGCCCCATAAAAAAACATACGAAAAGCATCTTACTTTGCTGTAGATCGATTACGACCAAATCCGATATCTCGACCCAAGGTATGGCTTGACGCCGAAAATTCAACTTTGCTTATACGATGTTTTATATCGTTTTTCCGAATCGCCACTTCAAAATACACACAAAAAGCAACTTTTTTTGCTGTAGATCGATGTTGACCAAATCCGATAACTCGACCCAAGGTATGGCTTGACGCCGAAAATTCGACTTTGCTTATAAGACGTTTTATATGTTTTTCCCGAATCGCCCCATAAAAATACATACGAAAAGCATCTTTCTTTACTGTAGATCGATTATGACCAAATCCGATATCTCGACCCAAGGTATGGCTTGACGCCGAAAATTCAACTTTGCTTATACGATGTTTTATATCGTTTTTCCGAATCCGCCACGTCAAAATACACACAAAAAGCATCTTACTTTGCTGTAGATCGATTATGACCAAATCCGAAAACTCGACCCAAGGTATGGCTTGACGCCGAAAATTCGACTTTGCTTATACGACGTTTAATATTGTTTTCCCGAATCGCCCCATAAAATACATACAAAAAGCATCTTACTTTTCTGTAGATCGATTATGACCAAATCCGATATCTCGACTCATGGTATGGCTTGACGCCGAAAATTCGACTTTGCTTATACGACGTTTTATATGTTTTTCCCGAATCGCCCCATAAAAAAACAAACGAAAAGCATCTTACTTTGCTGTAGATCGATTACGACCAAATCCGATATCTCGACCCAAGGTATGGCTTGACGCCGAAAATTCAACTTTGCTTATACGATGCTTTCTATCGTTTTTCCGAATCGCCACGTATAAAAACACACAAAAAGCATCTTACTTTGCTGTAGATCGATTATGACCAAATCTGATATCTCGACCAAAGGTATGGCTTAACGCTGAAAATTCGACTTTGGTTATACGATGTTTTATATGTTTTTCCCAAACCGCCCCATAAAAATACATACGAAAAGCATCTTACTTTTCTGTAGATCGATCATGACCAAATCCGATATCTCGACCCGAGGTTATGGCTTGACGCCGAAAATTCAACTTTGCTTATACGATGCTTTATATCGTTTTTCCGAATCGCCACGTATAAATACACACAAAAAGCATCTTACTTTGCTGTAGATCGATTATCACCAAATCTGATATCTCGACCAAAGGTATGGCTTAACGCTGAAAATTCGACTTTGGTTATACGATGTTTTATATGTTTTTCCCGAATCGCCCCATAAAAATACATACGAAAAGCATCTTACTTTGCTGTAGATCGATCATGACCAAATCCGATATCTCGACCCGAGGTATGGCTTGACGCCGAAAATTCAACTTTGCTTATACGATGTTTTATATCGTTTTTCCGAATCGCCACGTCAAAATACACACAAAAAGCATCTTACTTTGCTGTAGATCGATTATGACCAAATCCGATATCTCGACCCAAGGTATGGCTTGACGCCGAAAATTCAACTTTGCTTATACGATGCTTTATATCGTTTTTCCGAATCGCCACGTCAAAATACACACAAAAAGCATCTTACTTTGCTGTAGATCGATTATGACCAAATCTGATATCTCGACCGAAGGTATGGCTTAACGCTGAAAATTCGACTTTGCTTATACGATGTTTTATATGTTTTTCCCGAATCGCCTCATAAAAAATACATACGAAAAGCATCTTACTTTGCTGTAGATCGATTATGACCAAATCCGATATCTCGACCCAAGGTATGGCTTGACGCCGATAATTCAACTTTGCTTATACGATGCTTTTTATCGTTTTTCCGAATCGCCACGTCAAAATACACACAAAAAGCATCTTACTTTGCTGTAGATCGATTATGACCAAATCTGATATCTCGACCAAAGGTATGGCTTAACGCTGAAAATTTAACTTTGCGTATACGATGTTTTATATGTTTTTCCCGAATCGCCCCATAAAAATACATACGAAAAACATCTTACTTTGCTGTAGATCGATTATGACCAAATCCGATATCTCGACCCAAGGTATGGCTTGACGCTGAAAATCCGACTTTGCTTATACGACGTTTAATATTGTTTTCCCGAATCGCCCCATAAAAATACATACGAAAAGCATCTTATTTTGCTGTAGATCGATTATAACCAAATCCGATAACTCGACCCAAGGTATGGCTTGACGCCGAAAATTCAACTTTGCTTATACGATGTTTTATATCGTTTTACCGAGTCGCCACTTCAAAATACACACAAAAAGCAACTTACTTTGCTGTAGATCGATTATGACCAAATCCGATAACTCGACCCAAGGTATGGCTTGACGCCGAGAATTCGACTTTGCTTATACGACGTTTAATATTGTTTTCCCGAATCGCCCCATAAAAATACATACGAAAAGCATGTTATTTTGCTGTAGATCGATTATGACCAAATCCGATAACTCGACCCAAGCTATGGCTTGACGCCGAAAATTCGACTTTGCTTATACGACGTTTTATATGGTTTTCCCGAATCGCCCCATAAAAATACATACGAAAAGCATCTTACTTTGCTGTAGATCGATTATGACCAAATCCGATATCTCGACCCAAGGTATGGCTTGACGCCGAAAATTCAACTTTGCTTATACGATGTTTTATATCGTTTTTCCGAATCGCCACGTCAAAATACACACAAAAAGCATCTTACTTTGCTGTAGATCGATTATGACCAAATCTGATATATCGAACAAAGATATGGCTTAACGCTGAAAATTCGACTTTGCTTATACGATGTTTTATATGTTTTTCCTGAATCGCCCCATAAAAATACACACGAAAAGCATCTTACTTTGCTGTAGATCGATTATGACCAAATCCGATATCTCGACCCAAGATATGGCTTGACGTCGAAAATTCAACTTTGCTAATACGATGTTTTATATCGTTTTTCCGAATCGCCACGTCAAAATACAAACAAAAAGCATCTTACTTTGCTGTAGATCGATTATGACCAAATCCGATATCTCGACCCAAGGTATGGCTTGTAGCCGAAAATTCAACTTTGCTTATACGATATTTTATATCGTTTTTCCGAATCGCCACGTCAAAAAACACACAAAAAGTATCTTTTTTTGCTGTAGATCGATTATGACCAAATCCGATATCTCGACCCAAGGTATGGCTTGACGCCGAAAATTCAACTTTGCTTATACGATGCTTTATATCGTTTTTCCCGAATCGCCCCATAAAAAATACATACGAAAAGCATCTTACTTTGCTGTAGATCGATTATGACCAAATCCGATATCTCGACCCAAGGTATGGCTTGACGCCGAAAATTCAACTTTGCTTATACGATGCTTTATATCGTTTTTCCCGAATCGCCCCATAAAAAATACATACGAAAAGCATCTTACTTTGCTGTAAATCGATTATGACCAAATCCGATATCTCGACCCAAGGTATGGCTTGACGCCGAAAATTCAACTTTGCTTATACGATGTTTTATATCGTTTTTCCGAATCGCCACGTCAAAATACACACAAAAAGCATCTTACTTTGCTGTAGATCGATTATGACCAAATCTGATATATCGACCAAAGATATGGCTTAACGCTGAAAATTCGACTTTGCTTATACGATGTTTTATATGTTTTTCCTGAATCGCCCCATAAAAATACACACGAAAAGCATCTTACTTTGCTGTAGATCGATTATGACCAAATCCGATATCTCGACCCAAGATATGGCTTGACGTCGAAATTCAACTTTGCTAATACGATGTTTAATATCGTTTTTCCGAATCGCCACGTCAAAATACAAACAAAAAGCATCTTACTTTGCTGTAGATCGATTATGACCAAATCCGATATCTCGACCCAAGGTATGGCTTGTAGCCGAAAATTCAACTTTGCTTATACGATATTTTATATCGTTTTTCCGAATCGCCACGTCAAAAAACACACAAAAAGTATCTTTTTTTGCTGTAGATCGATTATGACCAAATCCGATATCTCGACCCAAGGTATGGCTTGACGCCGAAAATTCAACTTTGCTTATACGATGCTTTATATCGTTTTTCCCGAATCGCCCCATAAAAAATACATACGAAAAGCATCTTACTTTGCTGTAAATCGATTATGACCAAATCCGATATCTCGACCCAAGGTATGGCTTGACGCCGAAAATTCAACTTTGCTTATACGATGTTTTATATCGTTTTTCCGAATCGCCACGTCAAAATACACACAAAAAGCATCTTACTTTGCTGTAGATCGATTATGACCAAATCTGATATATCGACCAAAGATATGGCTTAACGCTGAAAATTCGACTTTGCTTATACGATGTTTTATATGTTTTTCCTGAATCGCCCCATAAAAATACACACGAAAAGCATCTTACTTTGCTGTAGATCGATTATGACCAAATCCGATATCTCGACCCAAGATATGGCTTGACGTCGAAAATTCAACTTTGCTAATACGATGTTTTATATCGTTTTTCCGAATCGCCACGTCAAAATACAAACAAAAAGCATCTTACTTTGCTGTAGATCGATTATGACCAAATCCGATATCTCGACCCAAGGTATGGCTTGTAGCCGAAAATTCAACTTTGCTTATACGATATTTTATATCGTCGAATCGCCACGTCAAAAAACACACAAAAAGTATCTTTTTTTGCTGTAGATCGATTATGACCAAATCCGATATCTCGACCCAAGGTATGGCTTGACGCCGAAAATTCAACTTTGCTTATACGATGCTTTATATCGTTTTTCCCGAATCGCCCCATAAAAAATACATACGAAAAGCATCTTACTTTGCTGTAAATCGATTATGACCAAATCCGATATCTCGACCCAAGGTATGGCTTGACGCCAAAAATTCAACTTTGCTTATACGATGTTTTATATCGTTTTTCCGAATCGCCACGTCAAAATACACACAAAAAGCATCTTACTTTGCTGTAGATCGATTATGTCCAAATCCGATATCTCGACCCAAGGTATGGCTTGACGCCGAAAATTCGACTTTGCTTATACGACGTTTAATATTGTTTTCCCGAATCGCCCCATAAAAATACATACGAAAAGCATCTTATTTTGCTGTAGATCGATTATGACCAAATCCGATAACTCGACCCAAGCTATGGCTTGACGCCGAAAATTCGACTTTGCTTATAAGACGTTTTATATGTTTTTCCCGAATCGCCCCATAAAAATACATACGAAAAGCATCTTACTTTGCTGTAGATCGATTATGACCAAATCCGATATCTCGACCCAAGGTATGGCTTGACGCCGAAAATTCAACTTTGCTTATACGATGTTTTATATCGTTTTTCCGAATCGCCACGTCTAAATACACACAAAAAGCATCTTACTTTGCTGTAGATCGATTATGACCAAATCTGATATATCGACCAAAGGTATGGCTTAACGCTGAAAATTCGACTTTGCTTATACGATGTTTTATATGTTTTTCCTGAATCGCCCCATAAAAATACATACGAAAAGCATCTTACTGTGCTGTAGATCGATTATGACCAAATCCGATATCTCGACCCAAGGTATGGCTTGACGCCGAAAATTCAACTTTGCTTATACGATGTTTTATATCGTTTTTCCGAATCGCCACTTCAAAATACACACAAAAAGCAACTTACTTTGCTGTAGATCGATTATGACCAAATCCGATAACTCGACCCAAGGTATGGCTTGACGCCGAAAATTCGACTTTGCTTATACGACGTTTTATATGTTTTTCCCGAATCACCCCATAAAAATACATACGAAAAGCATCTTACTTTGCTGTAGATCGATTATGACCAAATCCGATATCTCGACCCAAGATATGGCTTGACGTCGAAAATTCAACTTTGCTAATACGATGTTTTATATCGTTTTTCCGAATCGCCACGTCAAAAAACACACAAAAAGTATCTTTTTTTGCTGTAGATCGATTATGACCAAATCCGATATCTCGACCCAAGGTATGGCTTGACGCTGAAAATCCGACTTTGCTTATATGACGTTTAATATTGTTTTCCCGAATCGCCCCATAAAAATACATAGGAAAAGCATCTTATTTTGCTGTAGATCGATTATAACCAAATCCGATAACTCGACCCAAGGTATGGCTTGACGCCGAAAATTCGACTTTGCTTATACGACGTTTAATATTGTTGTCCCGAATCGCCCCATAAAAATACATACGAAAAGCATCTTACTTTGCTGTAGATCGATTATGACCAAATCCGATATCTCGACCCAAGGTATGGCTTGACGCCGAAAATTCAACTTTGCTTATACGATGTTTTATATCGTTTTACCGAGTCGCCACTTCAAAATACACACAAAAAGCAACTTACTTTGCTGTAGATCGATTATGACCAAATCCGATAACTCGAGCCAAGGTATGGCTTGACGCCGAGAATTCGACTTTGCTTATACGACGTTTAATATTGTTTTCCCGAATCGCCCCATAAAAATACATACGAAAAGCATCTTATTTTGCTGTAGATCGATTATGACCAAATCCGATAACTCGACCCAAGCTATGGCTTGACGCCGAAAATTCGACTTTGCTTATACGACGTTTTATATGGTTTTCCCGAATCGCCCCATAAAAATACATACGAAAAGCATCTTACTTTGCTGTAGATCGATTATGACCAAATCCGATATCTCGACCCAAGGTATGGCTTGACGCCGAAAATTCAACTTTGCTTATACGATGTTTTATATCGTTTTTCCGAATCGCCACGTCAAAAAACACACAAAAAGTATCTTTTTTTGCTGTAGATCGATTATGACCAAATCCGATATCTCGACCCAAGGTATGGCTTGACGCTGAAAATCCGACTTTGCTTATACGACGTTTAATATTGTTTTCCCGAATCGCCCCATAAAAATACATACGAAAAGCATCTTATTTTGCTGTAGATCGATTATAACCAAATCCGATAACTCGACCCAAGGTATGGCTTGACGCCGAAAATTCGACTTTGCTTATACGACGTTAATATTGTTGTCCGAATCGCCCCATAAAAATACATACGAAAAGCATCTTACTTTGCTGTAGATCGATTATGACCAAATCCGATATCTCGACCCAAGGTATGGCTTGACGCCGAAAATTCAACTTTGCTTATACGATGTTTTATATCGTTTTACCGAGTCGCCACTTCAAAATACACACAAAAAGCAACTTACTTTGCTGTAGATCGATTATGACCAAATCCGATAACTCGAGCCAAGGTATGGCTTGACGCCGAGAATTCGACTTTGCTTATACGACGTTTAATATTGTTTTCCCGAATCGCCCCATAAAAATACATACGAAAAGCATCTTATTTTGCTGTAGATCGATTATGACCAAATCCGATAACTCGACCCAAGCTATGGCTTGACGCCGAAAATTCGACTTTGCTTATACGACGTTTATATGGTTTTCCCGAATCGCCCCATAAAAATACATACGAAAAGCATCTTACTTTGCTGTAGATCGATTATGACCAAATCCGATATCTCGACCCAAGGTATGGCTTGACGCCGAAAATTCAACTTTGCTATATACGATGTTTTATATCGTTTTTCCGAATCGCCACGTCAAAATACACAGCCAAAAGCATCTTACTTTGCTGTAGATCGATTATGACCAAATCTGATATATCGAACAAAGATATGGCTTAACGCTGGAAAATTCGACTTTGCTTATACGATGTTTTATATGTTTTTCCTGAATCGCCCATAAAAATACACACGAAAAGCATCTTACTTTGCTGTAGATCGATTATGACCAAATCCGATATCTCGACCCAAGATATGGCTTGACGTCGAAAATTCAACTTTGCTAATCGATGTTTTATATCGTTTTTTCCGAATCGCCACGTCAAAATACAAACAAAAAGCATCTTACTTTGCCTGTAGATCGATTATGACCAAATCCGATATCTCGACCCCAAGGTATGGCTTGTAGCCGAAAATTCAACTTTGCTTATACGATATTTTATATCGTTTTTTCCGAATCGCCACGTCAAAAAACACACAAAAAGTATCTTTTTTTGCTGTAGATCGATTATGACCAAATCCGATATCTCGACCCAAGGTATGGCTTGACGCCGAAAATTCAACTTTGCTTATACGATGCTTTATATCGTTTTTCCGAATCGCCCCATAAAAAATACATACGAAAAGCATCTTACTTTGCTGTAGATCGATTATGACCAAATCCGATATCTCGACCCAAGGTATGGCTTGACGCCGAAAATTCAACTTTGCTTATACGATGCTTTATATCGTTTTTCCCGAATCGCCCCATAAAAAATACATACGAAAAGCATCTACTTTGCTGTAAATCGATTATGACCAAATCCGATATCTCGACCCAAGGTATGGCTTGACGCCGAAAATTCAACTTTGCTTATACGATGTTTTATATCGTTTTTCCGAATCGCCACGTCAAAATACACACAAAAAGCATCTTACTTTGCTGTAGATCGATTATGACCAAATCTGATATATCGACCCAAGGTATGGCTTGACGCCGAAAATTCAACTTTGCTTATACGATGCTTTATATCGTTTTTCCCGAATCGCCCCATAAAAAATACATACGAAAAGCATCTTACTTTGCTGTAAATCGATTATGACCAAATCCGATATCTCGACCCAAGGTATGGCTTGACGCCAAAAATTCAACTTTGCTTATACGATGTTTTATATCGTTTTTCGGAATCGCCACGTTCAAAATACACACAAAAAGCATCTTACTTTGCTGTAGATCGATTATGTCCAAATCCGATATCTCGACCCAAGGTATGGCTTGACGCCGAAAATTCGACTTTGCTTATACGACGTTTAATATTGTTTTTCCCGAATCGCCCCATAAAAATACATACGAAAAGCATCTTATTTTGCTGTAGATCGATTATGACCAAATCCGATAACTCGACCCAAGCTATGGCTTGACGCCGAAAATTCGACTTTGCTTATAAGACGTTTTATATGTTTTTCCCGAATCGCCCCATAAAAATACATACGAAAAGCATCTTACTTTGCTGTAGATCGATTATGACCAAATCCGATATCTCGACCCAAGGTATGGCTGACGCCGAAAATTCAACTTTGCTTATACGATGTTTTATATCGTTTTTCCGAACTCGCCACGTCAAAATACACACAAAAGCATCTTACTTTGCTGTAGATCGATTATGACCAAATCTGATATATCGACCAAAGGTATGGCTTAACGCTGAAAATTCGACTTTGCTTATACGATGTTTTATATGTTTTTCCTGAATCGCCCCATAAAAATACATACGAAAAGCATCTTACTTTGCTGTAGATCGATTATGACCAAATCCGATATCTCGACCCAAGGTATGGCTTGACGCCGAAAATTCAACTTTGCTTATACGATGTTTTATATCGTTTTTCCGAATCGCCACTTCAAAATACACACAAAAAGCAACTTACTTTGCTGTAGCTCGATTATGACCAAATCCGATAACTCGACCCAAGGTATGGCTTGACGCCGAAAATTCGACTTTGCTTATACGACGTTTAATATTGTTTTCCCGAATCGCCCCATAAAATACATACAAAAAGCATCTTACTTTTCTGTAGATCGATTATGACCAAATCCGATATCTCGACTCATGGTATGGCTTGACGATGTTTTATATCGTTTTTCCGAATCCGCCACGTCAAAATACACACAAAAAGCATCTTAATTTGCTGTAGATCGATTTTGACCAAATCCGATAACTCGACCCAAGGTATGGCTTGACGCCGAGAATTCGACTTTGCTTATACGACGTTTAATATTGTTTTCCCGAATCGCCCCATAAAAATACATAAGAAAAGCATCTTATTTTGCTGTAGATCGATTATGACCAAATCCGATAACTCGACCCAAGCTATGGCTTGACGCCGAAAATTCAACTTTGCTTATACGATGTTTTATATCGTTTTTCCGAATCGCCACGTCAAAAAACACACAAAAATTATCTTATTTGCTGTAGATCGATTATGACCAAATCCGATATCTCGACCCAAGGTATGGCTTGACGCTGAAAATCCGACTTTGCTTATACGATGTTTTATATGTTTTTCCCGAATCGCCCCATAAAAATACATACGAAAAGCATCTAATTTTGCTGTAGATCGATTATGACCAAATCCGATAACTCGACCCAAGCTATGGCTTGACGCCGAAAATTCGACTTTGCTTATACGACGTTTAATATTGTTTTCCCGAATCGCCCCATAAAAATACATACGAAAAGTATCTTACTTTGCTGTAGATCGATTATGATCAAATCCGATATCTCGACACAAGGTATGGCTTGACGCCGAAAATTCAACTTTGCTTATACGATGTTTTATATCGTTTTTCCGAATCCGCCACGTCAAAATACACATAAAAAGCATCTTACTTTGCTGTAGATCGATTATGACCAAATCCGAAAACTCGACCCAAGGTATGGCTTGACGCCGAAAATTCGACTTTGCTTATACGACGTTTAATATTGTTTTCCCGAATCGCCCCATAAAAATACATACGAATAGCATCTTATTTTGCTGTAGATCGATTATGACCAAATCCGATAACTCGACACAAGCTATGGCTTGACGCCGAAAATTCGACTTTGCTTATACGACGTTTTATATGTTTTTCCCGAATCGCCCCATAAAAAAACATACGAAAAGCATCTTACTTTGCTGTAGATCGATTACGACCAAATCCGATATCTCGACCCAAGGTATGGCTTGACGCCGAAAATTCAACTTTGCTTATACGATGCTTTATATCGTTTTTCCGAATCGCCACGTCAAAATACACAAAAAAAGCATCTTACTTTGCTGTAGATCGATTATGACCAAAATACTTTTTGTGTGTTTTTTGACGTGGCGATTCGGAAAAACGATATAAAACATCGTATTAGCAAAGTTGAATTTTCGACGTCAAGCCATATCTTGGGTCGAGATATCGGATTTGGTCATAATCGATCTACAGCAAAGTAAGATGCTTTTCGTATGTATTTTTATGGGGTGATTCGGGAAAAACATATAAAACGTGGTATAAGCAAAGTCGAATTTTCGGCGTCAAGCCATAGCTTGGGTCGAGTTATCGGATTTGGTCATAATCGATCTACAGCAAAGTAAGATGCTTTTCGTATGTATTTTTATGGGGCGATTCGGGAAAAACATATAAAACATCGTATAAGCAAAGTCGGATTTTCAGCGTCAAGCCATACCTTGGGTCGAGATATCGGATTTGGTCATAATTGATCTACAGTAAAAAAGATACTTTTTGTGTGTTTTTTGACGTGGCGATTCGGAAAAACGATATAAAACATCGTATAAGCAAAGTTGAATTTTCGGCGTCAAGCCATACCTTGGGTCGAGTTGTCAGATTTGGTCATAATCGATCTATAGCAAAGTAAGATGCTTTTCGTTTGTATTTTGACGCGGCGATTCGGGGAAACTAAATAAAACATCGTATAAGCAAAGTCGAATTTTCGGCGTCAAGTCATACCTTGGTTCGAGATATCGAATTCGGTCATAATCGATGTACAGCAAAGAATGATGCTTTTTGTGTGTATTTTGACGTGGCGATTCGGAAAAACGATATAAAACATCGTATAAGCAAAGTTGAAGTTTCGGCGTCAAGCCATACCTTGGGTCGAGATATCGGATTTGATCATAATCGATCTACAGCAAAGTAAGATACTTTTCGTATGTATTTTTATGGGGCGATTCGGGAAAACAATATTAAACGTCGTATAAGCAAAGTCGAATTTTCGGCGTCAAGCCATAGCTTGGGTCGAGTTATCGGATTTGGTCATAATCGATCTACAGCAAAATTAGATGCTTTTCGTATGTATTTTTATGGGGCGATTCGGGAAAAAACATATAAAAACATCGTATAAGCAAAGTCGGATTTTCAGCGTCAAGCCATACCTTGGGTCGAGATATCGGATTTGGTCATAATCGATCTACAGCAAATAACATAATTTTTGTGTTTTTTGACGTGGCGATTCGGAAAAACGATATAAAACATCGTATAAGCAAAGTTGAATTTTCGGCGTCAAGCCATAGCTTGGGTCGAGTTATCGGATTTGGTCATAATCGATCTACAGCAAAATAAGATGCTTTTCTTATGTATTTTTATGGGGCGATTCGGGAAAACAATATTAAACGTCGTATAAGCAAAGTCGAATTCTCGGCGTCAAGCCATACCTTGGGTCGAGTTATCGGATTTGGTCAAAATCGATCTACAGCAAAGTAAGATGCTTTTTGTGTGTATTTTGACGTGGCGATTCGGAAAAACGATATAAAGCATCGTATAAGCAAAGTTGGATTTTCGGCGTCAAGACATAGCTTGGGTCGAGTTATCGGATTTGGTCATAATCGATCTACAGCAAAATAAGATGCTTTTCGTATGTTTTTTTATTGGGCGATTCGGGACAACAATATTAAACGTCGCATAAGCAAAGTCGAATTTTCGGCGTCAAGCCATACCTTGGGTCGAGATATCAGATTTGGTCATAATCGATCTACAGCAAAGTAAGATGCTTTTTGTGTGTATTTTGACGTGGCGATTCGGAAAAAACATCGTATAAGCAAAGTCGAATTTTCAGCGTTAAATCATACCAATGGTCGAGATATCAGATTTGGTCATAATCAATCTACAACAAACTAAGATGCTTTTTGTATGTATTTTGACGCGGCGATTAGGGGAAACCATATGAAACATCGTATAAGCAAAGTTGAATTTTCGGCGTCAAGCCATACCTTGGGTCGAGATATCGGATTTGGTCATAATCGATCTACAGCAAAGTAAGATGCTTTTTGTGTGTATTTTGACGTGGCGATTCGGAAAAACGATATAAACATCGTATAAGCAAAGTTGAATTTTCGGCGTCAAAGCCATACCTCGGGTCGAGATATCGGATTTGGTCATGATCGATCTACAGCAAAGTAAGATGCTTTTCGTATGTAATTTTTATGGGGCGATTCGGGAAAAACAATATAAAACATCGTATAAACCAAAAGTCGAATTTTCAGCGTTAAGCCATACCTTCGGTCGAGATATCAGATTTGGTCATAATCGATCTACAGCAAAGTAAGATGCTTTTTGTGTGTATTTATGACGTGGCGATTCGGGAAAAAAACGATATAAAGCATCGTATAAGCAAAGTTGAATTTTCGGCGTCAAGCCATACCTTGGGTCGAGATATCGGATTTGGTCATAATCGATCTACAGAAAAGTAAGATGCTTTTCGTATGTATTTTTATGGGGCGATTCGGGAAAAAACATATTAAAACGTCGTATAAGCAAAGTCGAATTTTCAGCGTCAAGCCATACCGTGGGTCGAGATATCGGATTTGGTCATAATCGATCTACAGCAAAGTAATGATGCTTTTCGTATGTATTTTTATGGGGCGATTCGGGAAAAACATATAAAAGATCGTATAAGCAAAGTCGAATTTTCAGCGTTAAGCCATACCTTCGGTCGAGATATCAGATTTGGTCATAATCGATCTACAGCAAAGTAAGATGCTTTTTTGTGTGTATTTTGACGTGGCGATTCGGAAAAAAACGATATAAAGCATCGTATAAGCAAAGTTGAATTTTCGGCGTCAAGCCATACCTTGGGGTCGAGATATCGGATTTGGTCGTAATCGATCTACAGCAAAGTAAGATGCTTTTCGTATGTTTTTTTATAGGGGCGATTCGGGAAAAAACATATAAAACGTCGTATAAGCAAAGTCGAATTTCGGCGTCAAGCCATAGCCTTGTGTCGAGTTATCGGATTTGGTCTCATAATCGATCTACAGCAAAATAAGATGCTTTTCGTATGTATTTTTATGGGGCGATTCGGGAAAACCATATAAAACAATCGTATAAGCAAGTCGGATTTTCAGCGTCAAGCCATACCTTGGGTCGAGATATCGGATTTGGTCATAATCGAATCTACAGCAATAACCATAATTTTTGTGTTTTTTGGACGTGCGATTCGGGAAAAAACGATATAAAACATCGTATAAGCAAAGTTGAATTTTTCGGCGTCAAGCCATAGCTTGGGTCGAGTTATCGGATTTGGTCATAATCGATCTACAGCAAAATAAGATGCTTTTCTTATGTATTTTTATGGGGCGATTCGGGAAAACAATATTAAACGTCGTTATAAGCAAAGTTCGAATTCTCGGCGTCAAGCCATACCTTGGGTCGAGTTATCGGATTTTGGTCAAAATCGATCTACAGCAAAGTAAGATGCTTTTTGTGTGTATTTTGACGTGGCGATTCGGAAAACGATATAAAGAATCGTATAAGCAAAGTTGATTTTCGGCGTCAAGACATAGCTTGGGTCGAGTTATCGGATTTGGTCATAATCGTCTACAGCTAAAATAAGATGCTTTTCGATGTTTTTTTTATTGGGCGATTCGGGACAACAATATTAAACGTCGCATAAGCAAAGTCGAATTTTCGGCGTCAAGCCAGCCTTGGGTCGAGATATCAGATTTGGCATAATCGATCTACAGCAAAGTAATATCTTTTTGTGTGTATTTTGACGTGGCGATTCGAAAAACGATATAAAACATCGTATAAGCAAAGTCGAATTTTCATCGTTAAATCATACCATGGTCGAGATCTCAATTTGTCTAATCAATCTACAACAAACTAAGATGCTTTTTGTATGGATTTTGACGCGGCGATTAGGGGAAACCATATGAAACATCGTATAAGCAAAGTTGAATTTTCGGCGTCAAGCCATCCCTTTGGTCGAGATTCGGATTTGGTCATAATCGATCTACAGAAAAGTAAGATGCTTTTTGTGTGTATTTTGACTTGGCGATTCGGAAAAACGATATAAAACATCGTTATAAGCAAAGTTGAATTTTCGGCGTCAAGCCATAACTCGGGTCGAGATATCGGATTGGTCATGATCGAATCTACAGCAAAGTAAGATGCTTTTCGTATGTATTTTTTATGGGGCGATTCGGAAAAACATATAAAACATCGTATAACCAAAGTCGAATTTTCAGCGTTAAGCATACCTTCGGTCGAGATATCAGATTTGGTCATAATCGATCTACAGCAAAGTAAGATGCTTTTTGTGTGTATTTTGACGTGGCGATTCGAAAAAACGATATAAAGCATCGTATAAGCAAAGTTGAATTTCGGCGTCAAGCCATACTTGGGTCGAGATATCGGATTTGGTCATAATCGATCTACAGAAAAGTAAGATGCTTTTCGTATGTATTTTTATGGGGCGATTCGGAAACAATCTTAAACGTCGTATAAGCAAAAGTCGATTTTCAGCGTCAAGCCATACCGTGGGTCGAGATATCGATTTGGTCATAATCGATCTACAGCAAAGGAAGATGCTTTTCGTATGTATTTTTATGGGGCGATTCGTGAAACACATATAAAAGATCGTATAAGCAAAAGTCGACTTTTCAGCGTTTAAGCATACCTTCGGTCGAGATATCAGATTTGTCATAATCGATCTACAGCAAAGTAAGATGCTTTTTGTTGTATTTTGACGTTGGCGATTCGGAAAAACGATATACAGCATCGTATAAGCAAAGTTGAATTTTCGGCGTCAAGCCATACCTTGGGTCGAGATATCGGAGTTGGTCTTAATCGATCTGACAGCAAAGTAAATGCCTTTTTTCGTATGTTTTTTTTATAGGGCGATTCGGGAAAAACATATAAAACGTCGTATAAGCAAAGTCGAATTTTCGGCGTCCAGCCCTGCTTGTGTCGAGTTATCGGATTTGGTCATAATCCGATCTACAGCAAAATAAGATGCTATTCGTATGTTATTTTTATGGGGCCGATTCGGAAAATCAATATTAAACGTCGTATAAGGCAAAGTCGACTTTCGGCGTCAAGCCATACCTTGGGTCGAGTTTTCGTTTGGTCATCATCGATCTACAGCAAAGTAAGAGGCTTTTTGGGGGTGTGTTTTTGACGTTGCGGATTCGAAAAACGATATAAAACATCGTATAAGCAAGTTGAATTTTCGGCGTCAAGTCCATACCTTGGGTTCGAGATATGCGGATTTGGTCATATCGATCTACAGCAAAGTAAGATGCTTTTCGTATGTATTTTTTATGGGGCGAATTCGGGAAAAACATATAAAACGTCTATAAGCAAAGTCCCGAATTTTCGGCGTCAAGCCATACTTGGGTCGAGGTTTATCGGATTGGTCATTAATCGATCTACAGCAAAGGTAAGTTTGCTTTTTGTGTGTATTTTGAAAAGGCGATTTCGGAAAAACGATATAAAACCATCGTATAAGCAAAGTGGAATTTTCGGCGTCAAGCCATACTCTTGGGTCAGATATCGGCTTTGGTCATAATCCGATCTACAGCAAAGAAAGATGCTTTTCGTATGTATTTTTATTGGGCATTTGGGAAAAAACATATAAAAACGATCGAATAAGCAAAGTCGAATTTTCAGCGTTTAAGCATACCTTTGGTCGATATATCAATTTGGTTCATAATCGATCTACGCAAAGTAAGATGCTTTTTGTTGTATTTTGACGTGGCGATTC